>JAPYZT010003972.1:0-15023 GCA_030522965.1 Tryphoninae sp. A BG-2022a | reverse complement strand
TCGAGGATGAGTCACGAACTTAAGTTTAACCTTAGACTGGGAGTTAGGGTTTAAAATTAGGTTCACACTCAAGGTCAAACTTAAATTCAAGCCATCCGAGAATTTTAATAATATCGGGAGGATTCAAGGATGAATCACGAACTTAAGTTTGACCTTAGACTAAGAGCTAGGGCTTAAAATTAGGTTCATACTCAAGGTCAAATTTAAATTCAAGCCATACGAGAATTTTAATAACATTGGGAGGATTCAAGAATTAGGGCTTAAAATTAGATTCATACTCAAGGTCAAACTAAAATTAATAGAACTTAAGTTTGACCTTAGACTAGGAGTTAGGGCTTAAAATTAGATTCATACTCAAGGTCAAACTTAAATTCAAGCCATACGAGAATTTTAATAACATTGGGAGGATTCAAGGATGAATCACGAACTTAAGTTTGTCCTTAGCTTGGGAGTTAAACGTCATACTCAAGGTCAAACTTAACTTCGTCTCAAATCAAGTTCAGGCTTAAGCTCGCTGAATCGACGCTCGTTCCATATCAAGATTTAAATTAGTATTAGAACCAACTGTTTGATTCAAGCGCAAACTTATGAGTTAATTTCGATTCCTACCAATCGTTCGAACTTGGATTACAATGTAAGAGTCTACAGCCACATTTTCGATCATGCAAACAGGCAAGACCTGTTATTTCATTTTTCCCTCCGTCGTTTTCATAAATCGAGACGTCTAACCAATGAAAAATGTTCCCTAATTTGCCAACGGGCAATACGTTTAAGAAGAAAAAAAAAGAACGAAAAAGAAAACAAAGGGAAGAAGGGACAGTGGGGCGTCAGAAAGTGCGGAAGATTTCGACGCACGGAAGTTTGGTTACGACGATATATCACGACGACGACTACAACGCCTGGCCCTCATTCGTCTCTCGCACCCAACTTTTACCATTTAATAAGTCGCTGCTATTTTTCACCCGCAGCCGGGGTGCCCGTCTGCGAACCAACCCAAACCTCCTCTACTGAGTGAGGTCACCAGATCCACCCTATCCTTGAAACAGCGTTCTCCTCGCGTTTCTTCTTCTAACCCCGGGTAAAGGGTGCCCCTTTTCGATAAAGGCTCACAGTTTACTCTCGCTAAATTCATTTTTGATGACGGGGAAAGTACGCCTGGACGCTTCGACGAGCTAGCCAAGAGCACGTTCTTCAGGCAGGTGCCTGTTGACGTATGAGCCTTCTTCCAAGCTTGGCTCTTTTCCTCCATGTTTTTAAAGTGAAACGCACTAGCAAGAGGGATACGAGAGCCATATTTGCCTCTCTCTCTCTCTTTATCTCTCTCTCTCTCTATCGCTCCCTCTTGCCCACTCTCTACTCGTTCACGTTGATCCGGTCTCTCGTTGAACGAGGTGTTTCAACGTAAGGCGAACCTCGGTGCTCATAATCCGAACATCAAGTCGTGGAACTCATTCTTGGCATCTCAACGTTCTCCTTATAAGTTTCTGTTTTCCGCGAAAGTCACGCATCGGCAAGTGAAACGAAAGTCAGGGCATTTTTCAAAAATATTCTCTATGTTTAAGGCCGTCTTCTAGTCTAGAGCGCCAAAATTTGGGGATTTTTCAACATGCGATTGAAAAAAAAAAATTCCGTACCTATCTTTTTATCACATATTTATTCATCCTTTGACATTGTATAAACAAATTAGCGAAAAAAATCCATAATTCTAGTGGAGGTGGAAAGAAACGGCCTCTTCCGATTGACATGATTCCAACCCTTCTGGTCATTTGAAAAAAAAGTAGATCTAAACAAAAGAATTTTCGCAATTTTTGTAATTATACAGCAAGTACGTATTACCTTGGATGACCTTGAATTTGGAGTATGTTGACAATTTTAGGATTTCAATGTGACGATAGAACTGCCTTAAGTTCATGTCAATGACTTTCGATTCCAGTTTCGACAGACTTTATCTTCCAGCTGCATTTTTTCATATCAAAGAGCCAAGAAAAAACAGATTGGAACTAAGCTCGCCACAAATTACAACATTGGCGGAGTACGAATAAACATATCGGGTAGAGTAAGATGGAGCAATGAAGAAAGTAAACATGTACGAAGAAATGTGGATACAATGAAAGTGGGAATAGTCCAACTCACGAGGTTCGATCATTGGCTAGGATTCCTCACGGAATGTACACGTGGATACAGGATCCTCGCGAAATAACGGTGGTCCTCCGACCCCGTGGAAAATCCTCGTTTATGGGGTGTAAGCTGGTGCTTGGCGACGTCAACCTGCGTTTGAGAGCTCCGGGAATCCTCGCTTTCGTTACCGTATCTTCTCCCTGGAAAAGGGATCTCCAACCAAGGCTCCTTCGGGTAGGATCAGCCTCTTTAATGTTCCCTTGAAGCCCCATACTAGCAGTCACTCTTCTTGCTACTGGATTTCTCTCCTTATCGTTGATTTTAACGTCCGGAGAAAACGCGAGGGATTCCCGTTCCGTCCGGGTCATAAATATAACGACCCGTTGTCCATCTGCGTCCAATCACAGATTTTTGGACAATCTCGTAGTTTTCTAGATCAAGTACAAATTCCCAAAACAGATTTCTCGCTTTGAATATATTTAGCTCGATATGTCCGTTAGGATAATGTTCCTTGTGGAACTAATGTCTGCAAGCACTGCAGGTAGCCATTTTTAGGAACTTGTTTCCGGAACTACTCACCATAAGAGACCACAGAATTAATGCCTTCAATGAGAAAAGAAGACTGATGATCTCCTACACACGTTTGTAAGATTGAGCGAGAAAGGTATTGGGCGTTGGTAAAAGGAAAGTGTGGTCAGCTTAGTCGTTAGGCTGGTACGAACCACTTTTTTCGCCCAGAGGACATCTGCCTTGAAAGAGAATATTGAAGACTGCGTGTAAAGAAGCGACAGGTCCTGTCTACAGAGACCGTAGTCAAGGCGTAAGTAAAAGTAGAACAACATCACGTTGGAGGACCGAATAAGTATTTGGAGAAATAATAAATATCGGTGTTGTCTCGGATTTAGAAAAGGAATCACTGTGATATTAGTAATGTGTGGAAAATTTCCGATGAAAATTAGTGTTTTTTATGAAAAAATAAAGTTTGCTGGGATAACCCGAAAGACTTTTTTCAGGCATTCCATTAAATCGAGAAATTGTGATATTAAAAACTTTGCCATAGCAACAAAAATTTAAGTATTTAACATATTTTGGGCTCATTCCTTAGTTCACGGCAGTCTCTTCAAAAAGTTCCCTGCTAAATATCCTGTTGGATGAATGAGAAAGAAGATATAGCACCGTGTAAAGTCGATTTTTTAGCATTTCCCATTCCAATGCGTTTGAATTCTTTCTCACACTCTAAGGGCCTCTAAGGACGAGCATAAATTTCTCTTATAACAAAAAAATCGCGACTTCTCCCGTCCATAAATGACTAAATTAATTCTCAATTAAGAATCACACATTTCCATTGGTATGTTTTACTTTCTGAGATGCTGTACCATAGTACAGGAAGCACTTAATCTCCTACAGATTGCGGAAACTAGGATTGTCTATTCCGCAAAATCCAACTAGAAAGCCGGGTAGAAGAAGAGATATGTTCAACCTCCTAGTTAGAGGTCTTATTTTCCTTGGCTCCAAAGACTGGACGTAAACAGCAAAAACACTTGCAAGATACAGCTTCCAGATCCATCCTTGGTCTACTACGGAATGGAGACTCTCACAAAACCCACATTGGGATGTTCCCCATTGACGTTGGCCCATGGCCACGAGCTTTTTGCCTCACGAACCACTCTCTAACTCCCTGGCCTCTTCCCTTCCTCCCAATGCACTCTCCAGCATTGATTCAACAGCTGGAAAGACAAAGACCGATTCAGGGTTATCCTGGACAAAATGAGAGCAATTTGAACCTCTTGCTTCGAAGATGTTCACTCCGGTATTCCTAGACTCCCTGCGGCTAACTCACTACTAGTGCACACCCGGGGTCCGGTTGGAAAACTCGCTGGCAACGACTGGCGACTTGCTCCCTTTCACATTTTATTATATTACTCGATGGGAAAGGGCAACCAAGTGAGAAGAAATAAAAGAAAAACAATACCTCTATCTTCGTGGATATGCACTACCAGGGAATGGAGTACCTAACCCTTATAAACTAATTTCGAGCTAAGGGCCTCACGATTCCACCTCCGGCCTCCTTTCATCCTATTTCCGTTCTTGTGTTCAACTTACTCCCCAGTCCTGTAGCGGTTGGGGAGTAAGTTGAACCGAATTGCATCTCGATAGAGCACAATGCCCATAGATAAAATTGCATCTGAGGTAGATTGTGCCCGATGCACTTTATATATTTCTCTCGCAATCTCGAGTTACCTTGGCTCTTAACACCGGTAACGGTGTACAACCCAATTCGAAGCTTAGATATCCACTTAGTGTCGGCGTGTACCAAAAAGAGAATGAAGAAGGAACGTTCCAGCAAGACTGTCTCGGAAACAAATCGGATGCAAATCATAACGTAATGAGCCACTTTGGCTCAGCGCCATAAACCACATGGCCAATTGCCAAATAAGGCTGGGTAATGGCATCAAGGAGTGGTACGGACATAACACTATTCATGCAACACAAATTTGACCAACGATTAGCTCGCCGGACTGCACGCTAGTTCCAAAATGACGTTGTAAAATAAATCGTGTGGTCGAAGGTTCATAGCTACAACACTATCGATTGTAAATTGAGTCAGGTATGAGATGGCTAAGCCGATATTGTGTAGTTCTAATATTGGATTAAGGATATTCGACATATTGCAGCGTCAGAAAATGCATTTTTTTTTGTTAGATTCTCTGAAAATACATGTCTTTCTTGATATCTGGTTCAAAGTTCATGAAATTCTGAGCAGTGGAAGTATGTTAAATAATTTTCTTAAGTTAGCTTTACAATTCATTAGAAATTCAAACTTTTTCAGGAAATCCTGTCTACTGAAAAATTATGTTTTTTCACCTGCAATGTACCTTTTCTCGAATTCTACTCATCGTATCGATATATTTTCTTTTTGATGTAACCAGTACAGTGAAACGAAGGATGTGTCGAGCCATTTTTTTGGAAAAACAATTCAAACCCGAGAAAAATATATTTAAAGGTAAAAAAACGTGGCAAAAAATTGTAACGAAATTTCTAAACAATGTCAAAAAATTTTGAAACAAAATATAGAAAAAATGGCTCGACATATTCTTTATAACACTTTAATATACACCCGCAACAAAAATGGTCAAAATCGGACCTATGGTTCCTTAGAAAAGGTACATTAAAAGCAGGCATTTTTTCAAACCGATGTTTTTCGATTTTCAACCGGTTCGAAAATTGTTCTGTTTCGAATATCCTCAAAAAACCTACACAGAATTATCAATAAAGTCTCTCCGAATAAAACTACAAAAATCATCGAAAAATGACGAATAGTTTTTAAGTTAGCTTCTTTTTTAAATAAAGTCCTTCAGACCCAATATTTCAAAATTCTGCCACATCTCGATGAGGGATATAGTCATCAAACACACTTAGATAACTGATTAAGAAGCGAATCACGCCAAGATGCTGCGTTTTAATAAAATGCCTGGCAAATAGTAACGTCAACTCGACATTTCAACATGAATCAAGCGGTACATCGTCCACGTTCCATGCCTTATAGATAGATAGATACGGATATGACTCGATCGTTATACGATCGGCTTCGATCTAGCTTCGTTTAATCGGTCAGTCAACGTAACTAACAGTGTGGATTGACTCGTAGATCTTCGAGGATCGAATCGACTACCTCGTTACTGTCTTCTTACCTCGTATAAAGTGGTTAATTCGAATATGGCGGCGACTTGACTTCCTTAGCTGACGCTCATTTCGTATTGATGAATTTCAATATGGCGTCTATAAGTTACCATTTTCCCCGGTCGCTATTCGCTTATCCGACGCAAGGGAACATTCCCCGTAGTACCGGTTCCATCCAGATGGCGAACCGAGGATGAGGAATGAGAGAAACAAAGGCAACAAAAAGAAGCTGACGATGCGCTCGCAACCCCGGCCAAGTTCCACGCTGGCAAGCGCATGCCACTTTTGCCTTCCACCTGAAACTAATTCCCTCCGCTACTTCGAGCTCCCTTCCTTATACACGTGAGAAAGATAGACATCTGGATGATCTAAACGACGGTGAGAGTGTCGACTCGTTGCAATACACTTCGCCTGTCTAATATGAAAGCTGGAGTTCTGCGGCGAGGGTCGCCGAAAAAGGAGTCGCGTTTCCGTGCACACGTGTACACACGTTGCCTCGCACCTTTCACTAATCAACGAATGAACACTGTTGCAATTTTTTCATGCTGGTCTGGAATTGCGATTTTTCGTTAGGTCCAACAAAGCTAGTTCGTTGAACCAAGCGAACAATAAATCAAACGTCCAAATTGAATTTTAATGTTCACAATAAACTTCTTAGTTTTGAAAATGAATGTTTATTTAAGGTCGATTTTAAATTGTTGTTCGTTATAAATTCAGTTCGAGTGAAATATTGTTCAGCATACAGCAAATATAGCATGGAATAAATATGATATATTGCACGTCAACATCGATAATGTCCTAAAATTAAAGCTCGATTAAAGCTCGTTTCGTGAAAGAAGCAACACTTTTGCTCACTATAAAACTTGTTTTAGCTTATTTCTAAGATCCTAAGATGTCATTTAAGATTTATTTAAAATTTATTTTCCGAAAATTCTAGATTATCCTTCCCCCCTAACAACGATCTTTCTTCCCAAGCTTCCGAATTATTATTATTATTATTATTATTGTTGTTGTTGTTGTCGTTGTTGTTATTGTTATTGTTGTTGTTGTTGTTGTTGTTGTTGTTGTTGTTGTTGTTGTTGTTGTTATTATTATCATAGTTAAATCAATATTGCCAATTAATTAAGTTTCAATTAAATCTAAGAAGGACCTTGTGTTCAAAAATTCGTGCCCAACACACAAACTAGATTCGACACAAACTAGACAATGAAATGAGAATAAACAGTTACGGCCATCTTTATGCCAATAAACTCATTAAGGTTCGTGTACAGGGGGCGCAAAGGAAGCTGTCAGGCAGTTCCCAACACACAGGAAGACAAGAGGATATGTTTAAGGGAATCGGAGTGGAAAGAAAGAGAGATATAAAAATGAAGCGAGACATTTTCTTTCCGACGTTAGAGGAGGGTGTAGTTCCTTCGGGAGTTGGAAAACTCGAGAAAAAAAAGGAGGTATTCCCGTCGTCGTGTTCCCTAAAAAACTTATTTCCAGACTCGGCGCCAAGGAGAAATCGACTTTGGTACACCGGAAAGAAGGGACCGATGGAAAGAGAGCGAAAGCAAGCGGAGGCAAAAGAAAAAGCATGGAAGAAATGGGGAAAGGAAAAAAATTCGTCGCGAGCAAGGGAAAACTCACTGGAATTCGGGATCTGGAACTGAAAGAAATGGGAAGGTAGAAAAATAAACAGGCAGGAAGAGGGAGACCGTGAGGAAGACGAAGTTGGGACAAGGTAAAAAGAAAAAAACTGAAAGAAAGGAAGACGACGAGAGATGAAATAAGATGAGAGTGAGAGTGGCACGAGAATTGTGAGCTACGATCAATAATAGCCTGGCGAATAGATACGCCGGTACGAGGATGATGCCGATGGACCGAGACATCGCTCGGTGAAGAGGACTTCGAGGGAACAAAGAGGGAAGATAAAGGATGAGGAGGGAAGAAAGTTAACGCCGCCAACACTCGGAATAGAGCGATACGTGCGTGCTTCGACGTATCCCCCGGCAATTTCGTATCGAAAATCCCAACTCCGTTCTTTCTTCTTTACCCTTCTGTGCGTGAGCGGTTATTCGCCGAAGCCGAAGTAAATTGGCTAAATTAGAATTTCTCTTGGCTGAAAAATGACCGAGAGGTTCGTGGTTCGTAAATACGAACAATTAAGGATGTTCTCAGGATTTTTATTGTAAAAAGAAATTAAATTAAGGAGGTTCCGTGATGAGCATGCTAGTAAAGTTTGAGTTTCTTTTGCGCTGCGATACCGAGACTTTTTATGTATGTGTGTATCTCCGATTTTTTCGAGAAATATTTTTTAAGTATTGAATTTCGAGATTCCTCTTATTTTTATAATATGGAAAAGACGTCAAATTGTCGAAGTTTGACATCGTCGTAATTTCGATACCTGCCATTTGTCCCGCGCGCTCGACGAATTACCTCGATTTTTCTAGACTTTATTCCTGAATTAATTGCTTATTATTCTGGTGAGCTTTCCAATTCAAGGCAGAGTATTGATCACAAAAGATCAACGAATGCAACCATCAGTTTTTTTTACGTGTGTCTTGGCTCCCAGTGCTATAAAAAAATTGATATATGCGAGGGCCGGCACATTTTGTCGTCTACACGTGTTAATTGCACTGACTTTAATAATTAATATCTCGGAACCTGTGCGGTAAATCTCGTGGAAACTCCGTTTATGCATGGACGAAGGATTTGACAATGTTATAGGAAAAAATTAGACTTTTATCTTGGAGTCGCTCCAATCACCAAGCCTCTTTAATCTGAAAATCAAAACGGCATAATTTATCCGTGATTTATCTATTTAAGCAGGGTCAATATTGACATAGTGGATGAATTTGAATCAAACCATTTTCGAAAGATTGGAGTTTAAACTCAGACGATTGTAACTCAAATGTTATTGTTGGCACGGTTTCAAACGTTTCTGTACAAACTATAAGCAATAGTGTCCATGTAATTTCAAATATCAATTTTAAAATTGTTAAATTACAATTTCAGCCTGAGCTTGAGGTAAACTTTCGCCAAAACGACGTTGCCAACGACGTTCGCCAAAACGTCTGTCCTGACTTTAATCGAAATTTAGGTTACAACTTTACTCTGAACATAAAAACTTGAGTCAAAAGTATTCGTCCAATGGTTAAGGTAGTTCTATCGTGACATTAAAATCGAAAAATAATTTTTCAGTTTTTCTCACATACAAAATGGTTCGCGGGCTCGAGTTAATAAAGAAAAATTATTGCAAATTGACTAAAGAACAACATACTCCAAATTCAAGGTCATCCAAGGTTATATGTACTTGCTGTATAATTACAAAAACTGCGAAAATTCTTTTTTTAGATTTTTTTAAAAAACTAAATAAAGCTTCTTTGATGTTGCATAAAAATGTATGCAAAGTTTTAGAAGGCTTCGCCGAGTAAAAGCTAAGATATTTATGGATGAAAATGCAACTTTTAACACGCGATCTTATGAGAAATTAGCGAAAATTTTGATTTTCACCAATAAATATCTCAACTTCCGCGTAGTAAAACCTTCCAAAAATTATGACACACGTACATATGACGTCAAAGAAGATATATCCAAATTTTCAACAAAATTTAAAAAAAACGATAAAACGAAAGAACTACCTGAATGAAGACTTCGGATCAACTTTGAGTAATTAACTTAAGTTGAAACTTAAGTTAAAACCTAACTCTAAACACAAGTTCAAAGCTGGAGTCCCGTCGTAAGTAAAAATATGACTGCAGATATAAATCTAAATTCAAGTCCGCGTTGAGTATTCCCGATTCGATTCACAGTCATCGGACAACCCGAACCCTTCATCATGGAGGAACTCGATCGGCCGTGGGCGTTGATCTATACATTCCTGAATATTACCTCATCCGATTCGAATAAAGAACCTTACGTAGATTCCTCGAGAACTACGTACCTACTGTAATGAAGGAGGGATCGATGAAGCAACGAAGATCTTTGGATTGGGAGCCACTGGTCGGATAACCGGCATAGCTCCGAGCTTTCTCGATTCTCTTCTTCCCCCCCCCCTCTCCCTCTCTCTCTCACTCTCTCTCTCTCTCTCGCCTCTCTGTACGCCGATCTTCTGCTCACTGCATGCACAACCGACAGCACCTCTTTCTCCCCCTCCTCTTGTCCCTCCTCCTATATGCTATTTCTTCGTCGCATTCTAGTTCCCGTAGCCCAAGTGCAACGAGACAGAGATCGTGGCAAGAGGCACCACAGCTCACATTTGTATAGTGTTCGGTCGCATCTATAAAACTCGTTGAATATAGATAGAAGGTAGGCAAGGTATAATAGGTAGTAGGCATGAGGAACGTCACACCATAGCGGGGAGCCTATTATCGCCTCCCGGCAATCTGCACTCAACTTGTTTGTTACTTATTCGCCATATTGCAATGGCTCAAAGACCGGAAGAGGCTCTCCCATCTCTCTTCGTCTACTACGTGCTCCATTATTTCGATCGCGAATCGTTTCGAACCTCTATGATCGTATTAGAAAATCCCAAGTCGATGTCTCTAGGTATAAAGAGTCAAAAGTCTCTGGGACAAGACTGAATAAAAAAGTTAATTTTGACTTTGATTGAATTCGAACGCAAGTCTAAATTTAATCGAGTTTCTTTGAAACTGAAATTCTATTCGGTCCAAAGGATAGCAATCGTTTATTAAGTAACTTAATTCATGTGCAAATTCGGACAAGCTATCTTATTTGAATCAAAGCCGATCAAGCCCGAACCTAAATCTAAATTCAATCAAATTACTTGACTTGAGTCAAGTGTTGACTTAAGTTTGACTTGAGTTCACCTTACTGGTATTCGAACTTACGTGCAGAAAGGAATTCAAACGACAAGGTCGAATTTGATTTTGTCCTCAAGATCAAATGCAAGACTTTAAGTTGAGGTTACTTAACTTGACAAACTTTTGTTGGAAACCTCTGTTTAGGCTCATCCTTGATTCATGGGACTAAATGGATTAGTGTTCGAACTCGATTAACTCACGTCTGAAGTTAATTTTGAATTCCAGTACGAATATGATTTTAAGTTCAGAATTTTGGAACATTCGACAGTTGAACTCTAAATGAAACTGGATCGCATGGATTTGATCAATGGCATCAATTTTAACTCGAGTATCGTACCTAAACTCTTCAATGGCACTACAATTATTCTAAATGAAAAAAGAAATCAAAATCTGTCGAACAACTATTCACTACAGAAACTTTCAATTCTGGCTCACCGAATTCCCATCGTTATAAAATCATTAATACATTATCAAGAAAAAAAAATGACACTATTCCTTTTTCCCTACAAACAAAATTATGCTCCAAGCGGTGGAACTCAGAGAAACGGAATCAAGCTTGAGGTTCAGGTGGAATTCAGCTGTGAAACAGAATTGCATGGTAGAGCTATCTACGTCGCGGTTCCCATAACCTCATTCATCCATCTGTCACCAATGGAAAACTTCCGGGACTTTCCCTTCCGAATTCCCGCGAATGTGGAATGGACTCCGTAGGTACGTACGAGATCGATCATTTCTTGGTAAGAGCCCCGGGCGATTCGCGAACTGGGAAGAATCTGTGAGTGCGCGTGTGTATCCTGTCAATTACGGCGATATAGGAAAGAAGCTGTGCGCCTGGAAAAACGAGTCCAACGACTCCGGAATATGATGGATGAGAAGTGGATCGAGCGAACTCGATGGAGAGAAGTATGGAGATCTCACGGAATATATACGAGTGAAAAGCCGCCGCCCATAGAGCTCGTAGAATGGTGGAACGTCTCTTTGGCATTGACTCGACGACGTGGCACTGTGGCTCCCCCGTTTGGAAAACATCGCAGATACGAAACTCAGAATCATGCGATACGCTGAAACTTTTGAGTATTGCTCGAAACAATTTTCAATTAAAATTGAGATCTACAGTTGAGTTAAACTTATGTCCAATTGTGAGTATGGAAAAAATTTAACAATTAATTTGTAGGTAAGTTAAATGGTAGTTGAGATTAAACCGAAGTTAAGTACGGTAAGGAGATTTGGCTGGTCAACGAATTAACGAACAAGTATTGATGAAAAAATCAGAATATGGTTATCAGTATCTACAAAGTCATCTTTTAAAAGTTCAAGACTCAAGAATACCTCGTCCGTAAGAAATAAATAAATACGTACAATATTAACTAAATTAACATGTGCCTTTGTAGATTTCAGTGGTTTTTCCATCTATAAACATTAAATTAACAATCATTGACAAACAGTTTTTGACGAAAATTGTAGAATTAATAAAAAAAATATCTAAGGAATATTTGTAGAGCTTCGTAAAATCGATTGAGTACTCGTGAGATTCATAAAAAATTAATTTGTCCTTGAATATAAATAAATAATTTTCCATAAGAAAGGATTTTAAAAAATGGTATTTTTGGTATAAAATACAAAATTGGATTATAAACGAAATCAAAAGATTGGTAGACATAGGAGAACGCTAATGCGAGAGTCAAGTGGTAAGCTTTGCGATAAATTCGCGACGTTCCCTGGTACCCAACGGGATTCGAGGCTGTAGCAGCTGAGCCGCGAAACATAGAGATAAAGCAGAACGGAGGAAAAAGGAACATGGGCAGAGCTCCTCTCGCTTGTACATTGTACAAGCTCTGCGCCCGGTGAAAAAGCAGAGGGGCTTTCCAATATCTGTAATTGCCAGAGCCGTGGAACTCGACGATATTTCACAATTTTCATGCCCTCCCCTCCTCAAGCAGAGAGAGGTGAGGCCACGATCGTGGCAACGGGAAAAAAAGGGAACGGATACCGGGAACGCATTGGATAATCTGTATTTAACTGCTCGCTGGGTGGCACACACGTGCTTTGGGGATCGAGCACGGCGGGAGGGTAGCGTGAATCGCGGGTGAAGAAAATCGTTACCCGAATAGAACGTCTGACGATGCATAAAGCCCCAAACTGCAATAACCATCGCGTTTAATCATCTCGTTTCGTTTGATTTTTGTAATTCATTGGGGTTCGCTATAACTGTGATACGAGGGTTTACTCAATGAGTCAATAGTGAGTGACGTATTCATTTAACTCAAGTGGACTAGTAACGATCCAAGGTTTGACTCCAATTCCGAAATTACTTTCGATCGACACAAACTTCGTAGTTCGTTACTTCGTTCGACTTTAAATCTTCATTAAGTTTCAATCTTATTTTGCTCAAAACTAAGGCTGAACTTAAATTTGAAGTATGAACGTCCTAAGTTAGGACTTCAGTTTGAACACGACGCGATCAAAAGTTGGCTCGTATTTCATTTTAGTTTAATCAAACTAATCTACTAATCAATCTAAGTTTGACTCAAACGCGTGATACTTAACTCGTGATTCAGATTGGAACTAAAGGTTTGAACTTAATCGCTTAGCGTTGAGTATCGATTCGAAAGTAAGTTCAATATCCTAGATTCGACTCCAAGTCCAAAATTGATTTCGATCGGCCTAAACTTCGAAGTTCGTTACTTCGTTTGACTTTAAATCTTCATTAAGTTTCAATCTTATTTGGCTCAAAACTAAGACTGAACTGAAATTCGAAGTATGAACGTCCTAAGTTAGAACTTCAGTTTCAACTCGACTCGATCAAAAGTTGGTTCGTATTTGATTTTAGTTTAATCAAACTAATCTACTAATCAATCTAAGTTTGACTCAAACGCGTGATACCTAACTCGTGATTCGGATTGGAACTAAAGGTCTGAACTTAATCACTTAGCGTTGAGTATCGATCCGAAAGTAAGTTCAATATTTTAGATTCGACTCCAAGTTCGAAATTGCTTTCGATCAGCCCAAACCTCGAAATTCGTTACTTCGTTCAACTTTAAATCTACATTAAGTTTCAATCTTATTTCGCTCAACATTAAGGCTGAACTTAAATTTGAAGTATGAACGTCCTAAATTAGGACTTCAGTTTGAACTCGACTCGATCAAAAGTTGGTTCATATTTGATTTTACTTTAATCAAACTAATCTTGTAATCAATCTAAGTTTGACTCAAACGCATGACACCCAACTCGTGACTCGGATTGGAACTAAAGGTTTGAATTTAATCGCTTAGCGTTGAGTATCGATCCGAAAGTAAGTTCAAAATGGCGCGAGGTCTAACTCACACACGAAGCACGAGTATTTCAAGGGATACAAGAGAATACAACGGAGGAGAATGGGACATAGAAGTGGAAAAGAGCAGCACCACAAGTATGATGTACTGCGCTAATAACCGAAGAGCGTCGAGCCCGTGTCCCGTCCTAACGATGTTTTAAGCTGTAATTAATTTACTGGCACGTAGGGGGATGTCCTTATCTCGTCTCTCTTTCCATCCCAGCCAATGTTCCTGTTTTCTGGTCAGAACAGATACACGCACGCCTCTTCGAGCATGTGTAGCTACGTGTCGGTACGACGACGAAGCGTGACAACGCGTATACGCCTCGCACGTGTATACGTAGGGGGGCTTAAATATCTCGCGGAGGGCGAGGCCAACTGTCCGAATGGAAAGGCAAAGTCCGCAGTAACGATTCTCCGACCGGCACCACGGGTAGATACTCGTTCTCTGGTTCCCAGTGAGCTCGCGGAATCGATCTCGTTTCGCGCTCGAACGAGCGGAATCGATCGTAACTGACGCGATTCAATGGACTCAGAATGTGAAATCTTCTCTTTTCTCCATCTGATTCGGTCGAGCCTGATCGTCGCTCTCTTTTCCCACCATTTTCACTCTGCCTATCTTCTCCTTGAGAAATGATTATACTCACTGTATCGAGTCGCATCGTCTCCCAATGGAGACCACGAACTCGCGAAACCATAATTCGAGATGGATACCGGATCTCATTTGTAAAGAGTGTACGACATGATTGATGGACCCAATCGATTTCACGAGTCAAACAAGTTCTCACAGTTTTCATAACATACTCCTATTCCATTCGCTCGACGAACCTAGGACTAAATGTAAATAGACAATAAGTAAGCTTCAATTGTTTCCAAGTTTAAATAACAAAGTCGAGTATTCAACTTAAGTGCAAACTTCAATGTGAACGCGAAAGAAACCATAACGTACAAATTCAAAGTAATCCTACTGACTTTCCATTGGAGCCTCCTAAATGAGAAATTTGACTTGATTTTCCAAAAATTTGGCGACTCGAGTCTAATTAAAAATATTTTAATTCAAGGTCAACTTTCAGTTGAAACTTGAGCTTCCAATCTCGACCTA
>JAPYZT010003971.1:0-10522 GCA_030522965.1 Tryphoninae sp. A BG-2022a | reverse complement strand
ATGTTTTATCGCATGTTATGATGGAATTACGCGATAGATTGTAAATCGAAATAAAATAAAACGGCGTTACAACGACGCACTGAAAATTTTCAGAAAATATTATTTTTTTTGACTGTTTGTTTAACTTTATAAACGAGAAAGAGCCCGGATATACTCCGGAGCTTGACCAGTCCATGCATTATGTTAAGCCACACCGTGTAGAGAGAAAGATACAAAGAGCGCGGTCGACGCACGAGAGATGGCGCTTCAGAAGACAGAACGAAACGACGTTTCCGTTCTTGCGAACGACGAGACGCGAGGAAAAGATACCAAACTGACAGAGATATCAGAAGCGAGACGACGACCGCGAGAGGATCAGTGGCTGTCGTGGGAAGGAGAGTTACCCGAGAAGAAATAAAGAGAAAATCGAGCGAGAGGCGAAGACAAGGAGAGCCGCGGCCTCTGGTGATGATCGTTCGAAAGAGAAAGAAAGAGACTTGTACTCGACCAAGATTCACCGTATCGGCCGTATACAGTCGCTATACCGGAGTCCCCAGGCACTCTTCGTATATTCAGCATCTCGAGACGTATTTTAGCGCGTACATAGGTGACAAGTTCTGTTGGGAGACCGTGAAACGTAGGTAAGGCGTGCATGCGCACTACGATTCCAAGTAAAAACGTCGGAATCTCTTCAAACCTCGTACCGAACATTCCTCGGTAGTTTCTAATTTGCCTAAAAACATTAAAATTCGTTAAAACTTTACTCGCATCGTTAGTTCCATTATGAGCATGCCCACCTCGCAAACGCGTTTTGCAAATTTTTAGAGAAGGGACAACGGATCGAAATAATATTTGGCTCAACCAATGCAGAATTGTGGCAAGGTGTGACGAGGTAAATTTCAACCCGATCGGTTGTACCGTGTTGGAGCAATTACGAATCGCGTTTTCGCTCTTACAGCGAACGGACGATCATAACCTACAAAACTGTATGTCTTGAGTTCAAACGGAACCTGGAACACGAGTCTCGTGTACAGGTTTCTGACCAAGTTTGAACCAAAGATCGCACAATCGATTTTCAACGTACATACGAAGTTTTAGGTTAGATCCCTGCTAACGAAAATCATTGAGACATCAGTTATTTAAGTATAACTTGCTGCGTACAAAGTCAAATATGGAATGCGTCTGTTCGTTCTTGCGAAAAATCGCCCACGGGTCAGAGTCCGAAGTTCATCGTACTCGAGTTCGTTGAACGAGCTAATCGTGATACAACGAATGAGGACTAGTGACTAGATGGGCTCGACTGCCACACGGAGTTCGAACCTATTCCAACATGAATGGGTTTGCTTATGCACTTTGGCCAGTCGTTCGGAATTTTGCCTCTATAACCTGGCTGATCATCCTTCTCCAAAGAAAATATGGATTACGATATGGAAACAATAGTGTTTACCTAAACCAATAGTACAATCACTGTCCGCAAGAGGGCGTCCGCGGTGCATGAATATTTATATCGATTCATCAGTGACGATCGTACCGACCGTCGATCGATACGATGCAAACTACTTCAATCCACTAAAGATGGCGCCTCTGTGCGAGATTGGCCAAACTTCCAGAAATAAGGAAAAATATAACTACGAATACGATTTAATGCTCTCAAAGTCTTGATTCGAGATCCGATAAGACGAAACCATAATACACACTAGAGTTCACTCGGGGTCGTTCAGGAACGATGAATCTTCGGTATTTGCTGGGAGTACGTGGAAAATCCCCCGACGCGTTGGAGAGCGCTGTTTTTCCCGGACTGTTGGAAAACAATTTGACGAGGAGAAAAGTTGGCTCACGATCCTCTCGGACTCCGAGCGGTATGTGTGTACCATAGCCCATTCGAAAAACACTATAACGTAGAACGTATAGGTATTTTACGAGTACGTCAGAGAGGTATACGGAAGGACGGGAGAGAGGGAGGACCCGTAGCGTCGCGACGCCAGACATCGCGGTTCGGCGCCGGGCATCCTAGACGACGGGACAATGCTCAGACCAAAGAGGCACTATACGTATCCGTGTTCCGACGCAAGCATAGACTGTAGTTGAGGTTAGGTGAATAGCCGAGAATCCTCTGGCCAATATTCAGCGAGAGATAGAACGACCGGAAGGGAAAAAAGGAAAACGAAAAGAAGGAAGAAAAAAGCAACGAACGTTATGAGACAACGAGAGAGGAGAGCTCGATGTAGCTACGGAACTAGTGTATGTCCGCTTGGATCATCCGGGTTATGAGGGATGAGAGTGGAAAAAGAGGAGAAAGTGCTACCGGTAGCGCGGACGTTTTATTGTACACGCTTCGTTATGATTTTTCTTCAACTCCGATAGCTCCTGGCTCCAGCACATTGGGATATTTTTATTTTTTTTAAGTCGCGAGTGAAAGAACTCGTTTCGAATAATATTTATTGATCTTCTATAGGTGTTTGTGCAACCGAGGTAAATGAAGGAAAGCACTTCATTTTTTACTGTACAGTTGTACTTTGATACACACTACAGCTTCAAACATGTAGTATTCGTTCTAATCACAAGTTTATTAATTAATAATAACCCTTAGTACTTAACTACTAAGTCACACTTATTGTTAGCTAGAATCATGTTGTTGTCATACTGAATCTATGGGACTCAGGGGTTTTTAAATTGTTATAAACAATGAAATAATGCATCGAGCGATATGAAAAAAATAGTGAGGTATAATTTGAACCTTTTTTAATACAAGGATATTGGTTAGAAATCGAAAATTAAATTTTTAATATGCAACAAAAATTATGCAAAAAAACTCATAAAAAATGACTTTGTTTTACAAAAATTGCTGTAACTCTTGTAATTGTTGACAAAAAAATGGCTTTATAATCTGGAAACAGTGTATTTTGAAATAGACATAACGGTTTCTAGGGTTTTTCAAAACGTATATTTATTTCATCCAACGCAGGTGCGATTTAGAAAGAAAGAATGAAACGGAAATCCAACTAACGATCCGATTCTAAATCTACCTTCTCGCTACTGAAGTTGAAAATCCAAACTATCGTTAGATGAAGCCACAAGACTCAGTTAATGGATTTTAGTGAGCAGTATTACAGGTCAAAAAAGGGCCTAAGTCCCAGTGTGACTATTAAGGGTTAAACACCTAATAAGTAATAGTGCTAGCTACTTAGTACTTAACACCCCATTAGCATTATATTACTTACGATTAAGACTTAGAACTTACTACTTGGTACTCGATACCTACTCATTGCTCAATACTTTACACTGCCCTATGTTTTTCTTACAATCTGATGTGCTCCATACTTGAAATACTTTCTACCAAGTATCAGCGAAAATAATTCAAGTATTGAATACTTCAAGCACGGACTATCATATTTACAGTAATAAATAAAGTAAGTAACAATAAGATATTATGTACAAAGTTCAAGCGTCAAATATGAAGTTTTAGAAACGAAATATGAACCATAGGTGAACGAACTTATTAGTTTTTGAAGATCGTCGGGAACAATTAGTAAAATACAGCAAAAAACTGTACAAAGTACGTGCTATTGAGTACGAAATGAGAAACATTGATGTCTGAAACATTGTGTAAACAACAAGTAAAAATAATGAAAAACAATTTTAAAAATACGAATTACAGTATAATACAGTATAATACAGCGATTTGAGTACGAATCATGAGTACGTCATATGAAGTTCGAACTACCAAGTACGAAAGTGTTCAGTCATATTACGCCAAGTAAGTAACAATGGGATATTATGTACAAAGTTCAAAGCATCAACTATGAAGTTTTAGAAACGAAATATGAAATCGTCTGGAACAATTAGTAAAATGCAGCAAAATACTGTACAAAGTACGTGCTATTGAGTACGAAATGAGAAACATTGATGTCTGAAACATTGTGTAAACAGGAAGTAAAAATAATGAAAAACAATTTGTAAAGTACGAACTACCAAGTACAAAGTATCAACACCATTCTATCGAGAAAAATATATTATCAAGTTTGGTAAGGAAATTGAAAATACTTAACGATATGTCTCCAAACGATTTTCATTTATTTACCAACCTATTGCTCGAAATTTTCGACGCGTCACTCAACAACGAGATAAATGTACACGAGCACTTGGAATCGAGTCTTACAAAAGCATTCGCAGAATCTTCATTTATATTTCATGGCGACGATGAGAGTCCGGAAAGTCAAAGGGATGAGAGAAACGATGCGCCACGATGAATATATATATATATGTGTGTATGTGCGGAGAGGGAAGAAAGTAGAGGGTGAGTGGTGAGTCGAGTGTGATACGTTGACAGGCTAATATCACGCTGCGTGGTTTCGCTTATTAAAGCAGGGAACGTCGTCACCTGGCGGTCGTCGCCACTGGCAAACGAATCACTACACCCACCGCGAGAAGAAGGGTGGTAACAAAATTGTCGGAGGGTTTGAACCCCCTTCGATCGATCCTAGTGTTCAGGCTGTAGATGGGCTTTAAATCTCTCCCAAGCTTCTTCTTTTTATAATCGAATGTGATAACCCGAACAGGATTTCATTGCGACAAAATATTAGGTTATAACCTTGTAAAGCTCAACCCCAAAGTCCTGAACACATAGTTGAGGCTTTAGGTCGATTCTGTAAACTAAAGCCTCGAGTATAAATTTGCTGATCAATGTGAAACTTTGATTCGACTTTAGAGTCCTGACTGACCTTGAGGTCAAGCGGGATTTCAAGCTAAGTTCGAACTTGACATTCAAAAAATAGATCAAGCCATAACTTTCACTCACGAGATTGGAAGCTCAAGTTCGAAGCTGAAGTTTCAACTGAAAGTTGACCTTGAATTCAAATAGCGGTCGATTCTGTAAACTAAAGCCTCGAGCATAAATTTGCTGATCAATGTGAAACTTTGATTCGACTTTAGAGTCCTGCCTGACCTTGAGGTCAAGCGGGATTAGAAGCTAAGTTCAAACTTAACATTGAAAAAATAGATCAAGGCATAACCTTGGCTCACGAAATTGAAAGCTCAAGTTCGAAGCTGAAGTTTCAACTGAAAGTTGACCTTGAATTCAAATAGCGTATAAACTTCGGCATAAGAATAACACTCGACCTTGACTTTAAATTCACGTACGAGCCTTACGTACGTAACGCACGTAACTCGCGTACGACTAAATGGAGGTATAAACTTCGAGATTATCCTTGTACTCAAGGTCGTACTTTCCATTTGGTCATCACAGTAACGCCAAGGAATCAACGAAGACCTCATCAACCTCAATCATTTTTACTTCATGATTCGAACGTTCCAATCTCCGAGCTTCGGTTGAATCTTGATGTAATCGTAATCGAGGCAAGCAACGTCATAGATTTTGCCCAAGTTTCGTTAGCTAGTCTTCCAATGCTGCGGGGTTGTAAAAGTGGAGAAACGAGACTTTCCAAAAAGTATAAGCTCTGTTCGGGTTTACGCGAAGGAAATTCCTGAAGCGAAGTAAGAAGCCGAAGATTCTTAAGGGTGGCGATGGGCTAAAGGGGTAAGGGAATCGAGGGAACTAGGGTCGGGTCTCTCCCAACCGACTGGCAATAGTCCGGACGATTCTTACCGAGCGGAATGAATCTCTTGCAAGGGTAATTAGGCAGATTACTTTCCGGAGTCGTTTAAGCTCCGCTTTCTTACTCGGCCACCCTACACCCGGAGGAACGGTTATGTTCGTACGGGAGTATTGGGAAAATAGAAAGACGCTCTGGCTGTTGAACAATTAAAGGAGGACATTCTTAGGCGACGTTGCCGAATTCAACCAACCGGACGAATTGAACGGACCATCCTGCCACTGAGACACTGGTACCCGCTGACTAATCGACCAAAAAGAACGACTTTGCATTTCTAGCAAAAGTAAATTTTGCGGTCTTTCGAAAATTCCACCTTCTACCAAACTGCGAAGTCTTTGGAATTTATGTAGGGACCAGGCCATTCGTGGTTAGCTGTTTTTCAACTTTTCGCGAGACAACGATTCATGTAATCCAATGATTGGTAAGTTGTACAAAAATTTATATTTTCAGTTATTCTTTGAAGTTACCTTGCATCTAATTATTGATTACTGATAAATTCAACGACTTGTGGACCCGGAATTTACTGCAAATATCTCCCCTCTGCCACGTTCAAGGTAGTTTTATCGTGACATTAAAATCGAAAAATTATTTTTCAGTTTTTCTCACATACAAAAGTACTCGATAGAAAGTTTTGAAGTTTTTTGGACATAATAAGGTATATTTTCAGCTATATTTTAAGATTTTTTTTTATAAAAATAACGGAGTTATGTGCTGTCTTCGGAGGTGCGAAGAAAAAAAGTTCCCCAACTGCTGACATAATTCCAGCTGAATGAGTAGCCGAAACAAAAAAATCAAAAAAGGTTATTAAAGTTGAAGGTATTTGCTATACAATGACCTACGATTTTTGAAAAATATCAAAAATTAACAAAATGGCGTAGTTCTGAAAATAGTTTCGTTTTTTAGGGTGAAAAATGGTCGTTTAGTTAATGCCAAATTGACAACTTTCAACCAATCGAAAAGATCGTAGGTCATTGTATAGTAAATATATTCAAGCATACTCAGTTTCAATTTGAAGTCGATCGGTCAATTTCTCTTTAAATTATAATGTCAGCAAATTTGAAAAATGTCGTTTTGAGAAAAACGCGTTTAAAGTTTCAACTATTGATTTCGTCTATAGGCAAATGAAGCGACTTATACCTGTGAGCAGTCGCCTTTAGAACGCTGCCATTCAAAAACTACACGATCTTGCCGCGTTCACAGGATATTTTTGAAAGTATAAACTATAGAATTAGCCAAAAAAAATCGATTTTTTTCAAGTGTCATACTGGTATAACCTTAATTGCACTGACTTTAATAATTAATATCTCGGAAACTGTACAATAAATCTTGTGGAAATTCCGCTTATGCATGGATGAAGGGTTTGACGAGGCTATACAAAAAAAATCAGACTTTTATCATGGAGTCGCTCCAATCACCGAACCTCTTTAATACAACGATTAACAAAATCCTGGGAAAAGCTGATTATTTTGCATGAATATGTAATTTTATAGGCGAAAATAATTTCGCTTTGTCTGTAAGAAAAAACGAATTCTCTTTGACCTTAACGCTCCACCGTTGTAAAAACCGGACGGTTCAAGGCTTTTTAGCTTTAACAAGATTCTATACTTTTCGATATTTAATGTAATCCATAATTTATTGAAATTTCGCACTTGGTATCAAATTTACTCAAGTCTCCCAGTGAATTTCGAAGAATGATGGAACAAGAAACAAGGATACCGAAGAGGTCGCAAAAAATGAGCAAAAGGTAAGAGATAAGCGTGTGCAACGAGTTGTCGCAAGTTGCGAACAACGGTAAGACGGATAAAGGAGAATCGAGGAACGAGACAAAAGTCGAAGTAGAAGTGGCCAAAAGGAAGAAATACCACTTTTTATCGACGGCTTCGTTTCGCAAAGGAGGGGAAAAAGAGGGACGCGAGAAGAGACGAAAGAAAAGGAAAAATGGAAAGAGAAGGAGGAAGGACGTGCAGCGAGAGAATAAGTCGGATCTGGAGGTCCGACCGCACGGTCATACCGGCCGTTGGTAAGCTAGGAAACAAGGCTTACCCAAAGAAATTCTATCGTTAATTAAATAATATTTCTCCACGGGCTCAGCGTTGGCAGCGAGGGAGCTTTTCTTGGCCGCCCGCGAGCGTAAATCTTCGATAAAACGCCGATGGGGACAATTTCGCGAGACGATGAAGGAAAGAAGCGAAAAAGCCGAGAAAGTGGAAAGGGCGAGAAGAAGATGAGGAATATAAGAAGAAGAAGAAGAAGAAGAAGAATAAGAAGACAAAAAACCATCATTGCTCCGGTAAAAACACTTATTGCAGTATTGAGATCGTAACTCAAGAGCCAGGCTCGTCATAAACGTCCTGGAGTGGCCGTTCCATGGTTTGCCACCCTGTGGCCTTTTCCTTTTCGTGCTCTTCTCTACCGCTTCCTTCTTCGTTTATTGTCCGGTTATGGCACGGACGTTACGCCCGACTCGCCTGCTAGTCCCTACCCTGAAAATCTTTCGAGACGCTACCTCGCTTCTCTAATAGAATTTCCAGGCGTTAAGTAGTTCTGATAAAAGCGGATGTCAAACAGAAGCAAAAAGATACAACGTTTTTTTTGTTTTGCGCTTTGAATAAAACGTGACCGCCATCGTTTTATTTATTATGTTAATGTTCTTAATAGCCGTTTCATTCGATCAACTGTAATTTTGCAGTATGAAGAATAAAACCTTTCGCTTTATAAGTTTCCATCAGAAACGTGTAAGGGAATATCAAGGAGAACTTCAAGGAGCAGCTTAATGCTACTAATTATTTGTACGGAGAATACAAAGTGATGATCGAGACATGTTTTTTAGAATCGAATCGAGATGTTTCTGAAGTAAAATTAAGCGCCGTCTTTCAGTCTAGAATTCTAAAAAATCGATTTTGTTTACATATTTTTAATGTTTAGTATTTCAAGAATCTCCAAAGGAAATTTAGAAATTCCAAATATTGAAGGACTTACAGCTGTAATTCCAGGGGATTACGATCGGTCCTGAAAGTCACGCGTTCGCTCTCAGACATGACGAACAGCGGATTCAACGCTCTGAACTCCGAACTTCTCATCATCAAAAAACATCAAAAGACTCCGATTTTGAAGAAGAAGGAGTATTTTATGCACCACGAATCGCTGATTAACGAAATGTTAGTATATGTAGCGTTATATGACTTAGACTGCCTGAAACTGTACTCGAACCTTTAAACGCGTTTTTCTCGAAACTATTTTTTTCGAGATACCGGACTCGATATCTCAAGTTGTAATGAACCGATTTACTTGAAATTTGTTGTGGACCTTCTCTATATACCCTTCTATCGTCCCTACCAGATTTATCGTGATATTTTGTTACTAATTATTTTTAAAAAATCAACAATCGTGAAAAGAAATGGCAAAAATTACCTTTTTTTTAAACAGCCGCCATTTTGCGATTTGTTAACCTGAGGTGTAGGAGCTACAATGACATCATTACTAATTAAGAATCTATTTTTTTCAAATTACCAGGAGGGTTGGAATCATGTCAATCAGGAGAGGCTGTTTTTTTTCCACCCCCACTAGAATTATGGTTTTTTTTCGCCAATTTTGTATACAATGTCAAAAGATGAATAAACATGTGATAAAAAGATAGATGCGGAAATGATTTTTGTTTTTTTTAATCGTGTGTTGAAAAATCCCCAAATTTTGGACCTCTAAACTAAAAAACGGCCTTAACACGATAAGTTAGCATTTGAGTGCGTCTTGAGTTAAGTTAAAAATTTATATTTCATCATTCCAACTTAAGTTTCAATTTTATTCAATCCGAGAATTTGACGCTTGATCGATTTAACAATTGGATCAAAATTGAAGCTATATTTAATATCGCAACTGCGGAAAGACTTAGTCCTGAATGCGAATGTCCAGCAAAACAGGGAAACAGTCATAAGGAGTGTTCGCGGGACACTTGTCCGCACGTTCCGGCTCGCCGGACGCTCGCTCTCAGACAGCAGCCTTAAATTTTCAACATTTGGAATTATTAAAATAATTTATCGATCTTGAAATAAAAATCAAACTCGATGCTGTCTAGTTTATTGTCTAATATTTTGCCTATGATGGGAATCCCACGAAAGTTGCAGCGAGCCTGCGAGAAAAGGGATTGAAGGGGAAAAAAGTGGCCGTTGGGCCACTTGAGTTCGAAGGGTTGAGAGTTCCCCTCTACCCCTTGAGTTAGGGGATTGCTACGTGTACACTATGTGTGTGTGTGTATGTTTGCGCCCGAGAAAGGGAGAGAAAGAGAGAGAATGAGGAAATATTCATAATGCTGGATTAAGCGTGAGAGTGCCCTGAAGGGAATAGCAGTACAGTTCATCGAGTGGCTGGAAGGCTGAATCGGCAAACTAATCAAGAAGCCGCCCCATTTAATTTCTCACCCTCGCGCATTCTCGTTCTATCCCGCTTCGGTTAACTGCAGTCATTTTTCGGAAACGCCAATCAATAGTCGTTAAGACGAACTTAAGTTCAACTTAACTCAAGCTCCAGACAAACAAAAATTGAAGCTTGAATTGAATACTTAGATTGAAACTCGGGTTAAGTTCTAATTCGATGAGAAAATTAAGTCATAATTTGAAACTTAAAGGGTTACACCACTCCAGTATTTTGCAAAAATCATTTTTTTTTGTTTTCTTAAGGTAGTCCTATCGTTACAGCGTGTCCGTTAGATTTCACTGAAAATTTTCAGAAACGTTCTTTGATGTTATACGTATATGTGTGTAAGATTTCAGGGGCCTTTATCGATTCAAAAATCACGATATTTATTCTTGAAAATCGTCACTTTTCGCAATCTCCCTTAAGAGCCTGTGTTAAATATTGCAACATTATACAACGAGTATCTCGATCATTTGGTCGATGAAGCCTGTTGAAATTTTGCACACATTTTTATATGACAT
>JAPYZT010003970.1:0-11685 GCA_030522965.1 Tryphoninae sp. A BG-2022a | reverse complement strand
GTATACGATTTGGGTTCGATCGAATTCGACAAGAATCCGCATTAATTATCAAAATCGTGATGGATAAAATGATAAGATAATAAAACAAGAAACTAATTAAGTCTTGTATTGATGGAAAGGTCGAATTTTCCATTGATTCCGCGAGGTCAACGGTCGTTTTTATTTCGAGGCACGTGTCGAAGTGGCACGTGTCGAGGGTTCGGATCGATCGCGATGGGCCAACAAAAAAATCTCAAGGGGTGATTGACACGTGAGCGCATGCTCAGCGTTCGTAAAATCGTATTATTTCCGGGAGCAAATAATTCGTGATTGATCACTCGCAGCCACAATCTTGATCAAATTATTGCTTTTTTTTAATTCAATTTTATAAAACAAAAGATTAACGGTTAATGGAAAAATTCGCAAGGAACGTACACGAGAGAACGATGAAATATGTAACGTCGAAAAATATAATGGCGAAGAAAGTGAGAGCAACCCGACGACTCTTCTCATCCTACTTCATTCCCAATTCGAGCATCCCACCTTTCGTTTTTTCTCTTTCTCTCGTCGGCGTCGCGAACCTTCTTTCTCGTTCTTTCTCCTCTCTCTCTAGATCAAAAATGAAATCGAGTCCCGACCTATCCGTGCGAATTTTACAAGAGTCACCTTGTTCGAGTGATCCGTCTAGGTTATTTAGCTCAAGGATACGACTCTTCCTTTCTAATTATTTTCTTTTCCTTTTTTTTTACCGGCATTCGTCCCGTCTCGGCCGGTTTTTTGAGAAAATTTGTAAGTTTTGTTAAATTTTGAGGAAAAAATGAGGACGTCAATGGTTTTAACGATTTAGGTTTGACTAAATGAGGAGTCGCGCGTGCACTTGGACGAAGTTCATTCGTGCTTCTTTTTTTTTTCTTTCTGTTCGCTATCGAAATTTAGGCATCGTGGCAATAATCGTTAATGAATAAAAGTGTAAATGCCGGTCAACCTTGTCCCGTACGCGCGTGCTAGAGCGTCGTAAGAGACACGCGAGAGCCACGCTCATTTTCATTGTCGTATACTTTGTTCCGTCAGTACTGACCGCGACAACGATGTCTCGGGACAGGCTCGAGGCTGAAAACTCGTAAAGTTTAGACACTTCGTTTTGGAAATTGCATGCGCGTGTTGCGCACTCGCACGTTGCGTCGCTTCTGCAACGTGGGAAGGAAAAAGCAATTTTTCTGATAAATAAAAATAAAAATTTACTCGGTTATAAAAAAACGGAAAAGAATTATTTTATGAATACATTTCGTTATCGATTCAAATAAATCTTAAGATTTTTCAATTAATTTTAGTAAATCGTGGCGTTTTTTGAAAATTTTATCAAACTTTGTACCAATACGTTGCAAAAAAACGAACTGGTGAAAAAAGTTACCAAAAAAATGAGATCGTACGTCGAATCTAAGGGCGACGTGAAGACTCTCGAGGGAGAGGAAACAAGCTCTTGTACACCGCAAAGTAATCTTTTTAATAAACAAAAATAACAAATTAATCGGTTTAAAAAAACAAAAGAATTATTTTATGAATAAATTTTGTTATCGATTGAAACAAAAATTACGATTTTTCGACTGATTTTATTAAATCGTGGCGCTTTTTTGAAAGTTTTATCATACTTTGTTCCGATACGTGGCAAAAAATCGATCTAGGGAAAAAAGTTAAGGAAACAACTAGATCGTACGTTAAATCGTAGGGCGATGGCATTTACGCGACGTGAAGCCTCTCAAGGGAGAGGAGACAAGGTCTTGTACACCGCAAAGTAATTTCTCTAATGAACAAAAATAAAAATTTAACCCGGTGAAAAAAAATAATTATTTTATGAATAAATTTTGTTATACATTTAAACAAAAATTACGATTTTTCGACTAATTTTGTTAAACCGTGGCGCTTTTGTGAAAACTTTATCAAACTTTGTTCCGATACGTGGCAAAAAATCGAACTGGGGGACAAAGTTATCAAAAAAATTAGATTATACGTCGAGTCGAAGGGCGATGGTATTTATGCGACGTGAAGACTCTCGAGGAAGAGGAGACAAGCTTTTGTACACCGCAAAGTAATTTTTTTAATAAACAAAAATAAAAAATTAATCCGGTTAAAAAAAATAATTATTTTATGAATAAATTTCGTTATCGATTCAAATAAAAATTACGATTTTTCGACTACTTTTGTTGAATCGTGGCGCTTTTGTGACGATACGTGGCAAAAAATTGAACTGGGGGACAAAGTTACCGAAAAAATTAGATCGTACGTCGAAATCTCCTCTCGAAGGAGAGGAGACAAGCTTTCGTGCACTCTCTTAGTCGCCATAAAACATTGATGGTCGAAACTTTGTTAACGTCTGGCGCTTCGGTGACGACCTCAGGGTGAGCCGATCGAAGCTAGCTCAGGGTCGAAAGGGACGACGATACCCGCTATTTCATACATGCCTATATATGTATATCTATTCTAATAACAAGACAAACCCACGCAGACTTTCAGGGTCAGTTCGTGAGACTCCGTGGGCCACTCAATTTTTTTTAGGGCACCACAAAAAGTAGGACGCGACCTCAAAAATAGATAATTCAAACTATGACGACGATGCGTGCTTATCGCGTAACCGACAGTGCGTAAGACCTTGCGTTATTTAAAGTCTCGCACACGTTCAACTTTGAAAATGTCAAAAATTCAATTTTTCAAAAATGTAAATACGAAAAATTCGTAGTGAATATAAATGTAACAAAACAAAAATGTATTTACGATCGAGGTTGATTTTTCGTTGAAAATTTTGGCCGAGGTAGAGTCGTTCTCTCTGAGACGTTTCGGTTTCTCGATTCGACGAGATATACGACGTTATAATTCATACGCGAGAGGCATTGTGGAAGAAAGCAGGAATGTCGGCATGGAACGAATCTACGATGAAGACTGGCTTCTCTATTCCGGTACAGCGATGAATAGGCTATAAGTGGGTAAATAGGTCATCCACCCACGTTGGAAGAACGTATACCAAGTCCCGAGAGAGCGAGATGCGCGAGATCGTCTCGCGAGAGTTACGATTAATTCTTCAATCCTCCGTCTCCTCTCCTTTCCAATAAGTATAAAGTCGTTCAAGATCGAAAGTTACTACTGTATTTAATTAAACAAAAAAACATAAAAACAAATCAATAAAACCGTATCAAAAAAGAAAATCGTTTGGATATCCACGAAGGAAACGTTCGTTTTTCATCGAAAAGTGTACGATCGGTTCACCGATCATCGTCGCTAATAATCAAATAAAGAGAGCACTTAGAGCTCCGCGTGGTTCGAGAAATGAAAATAAAGAAGAGAAAAAATGCGACACTCTCACCGCGAAAGCCACGTAGTTAGGTAGATTAGGAATCTGGAATTAGAAACTTGGTATAGAAGTCAACGACGCGGTTGAATCGTGGGCAAGAATAATAAAGTGTATGATGCGCCGATCGCTATCCTCGTCGTTCCTGCTGAGACGATTCGATCTATACTCCTTATGGATGACGAGTACCCTGTAATTTTCATGTTTTTATCTCTCTTTCTTTTCGTTTTCCTTCGTTACATCGAAATCGTGCGGGACGAGCCTCGGAGTTGATTTTATTGATCGAGTCGATCTCACGTCGCGATTTGTGCGCGTGTTGTTATTAATTTATTAAGACGAAATGACGTTCGGTGACTGTTGACTTTTGAGTTAATGCTCGTATCTAAATATGTCTATATGGGTGGATGTATTACTGGTGGATCAAAGCGTGGTGAATATACTGCGCGTATACTCTCACTTTCTCCGGTGGGACCGAGATACACAATGACCTGATTTCGTGACCGCTTATATGTCTATCTATATATGTATCGTATATAACCGAGCTCGAATGGGAAAGTGAACGTTCCACCTCGATTTTTCTTCATCTTCATCTTGAGAAAGAAAGAACGAGAGAGAGAGTGAGTGTGTGTGTGTGTGAGAGAGAGAGAGAGAGAGAGAGAAAGAGGAAGAGAGGGAGAGGTCGACCGAGTGAAATTTGCCTCTCGTTTCAAATATCGCGAAGCACTCATCATTATCGTTACATTGACATAAAGCATATGCCAGATAAGGGAAGAACTTTGCTAGAAGTATCGAAAAAGAAATCGAAAATTGACCATTAATTCCAAGTGATCGTTACGATTCGAAAGATTCATCGACCATGGACGATTGCCCGTATCGAGATAATATTTCATCCCGACGAGGGAAATTAAATCGTGAATAGGAACGGGGTCGAGAGATAACGATATATCAAGTTTGGCGACGCGTCGACGTGGCGTGAAATTTTATACGGACGAGGAGAAAAAAAGAATGTGGTACCGATTATACGGAGGAAGAGAACAAAAAATTGTACATACGCGGATGTCGTTGTCGGACCGAGGGTATAAAACGATCTACCCGGGCGCGCGCGTTCCGGAGATTTATGAGCGAGCTCGATGAAGTGGACGGTTATGACAGAAAATTTCTCCTTCTCTCGAGACGTTCCACCGATTCGCATAAGTTCCGCCGGACGGAATTCAATTTATTTTCGGCGTATGAACCGACGCACGTGTTCGCGTTTCATACAACACGGATGAGAGAGGTTTCGCGCGATAAGTCGCCAATTTTTAGTTCCCTCGCGCGATCATAAAAATTTGGCATCGCCGTTTTTCTGGTCGGTACTACGCCATTTTTTTTTGTATTTTGTTGCAATAAAAACTGGAGGAATCGTTTGAGCATGCACGCGGAAATAATAAAACGATGTTTTCTAACGTTGATACGTTATCACGTGCGGTAACGAACGAGACGTCCGATGAATCGTGTCGGTTAAGTCCTCGTGATACGAGATACAAATGTCACCGTATGGATCGTCTGTATGCGTAATGTATATCGTACGTGTAATATATTTTCCATTATGAGTCAAGGCCAACGTCCAAGGTTTACCGGGTGCACGAGCTAGCGTACAACCGCGTTTCCTAGTTCATTACGTCCAATGAAACGCCACGAATCTCTAGCGTAACGCACGAGCCGCGTGTGTCGGCCGTCCTTAACTCGATCGCGAAAGATCGATATAGATCGTGGCGATATATCTCAACAGAGGGTATAAAATATATTGCTATATATTCGTTGATCGTCAAAGGCCTAACGCGAGATCGATTGAGACTCGAAGCCCGAACGTAACTTCTCTCTATCTCTCTCTTTAGAACTCGTTCGGATTATTCGACCTCGTCTAGGAATCTCGTTAAAAATAGACGCCGAAAGAAAAGAGAGAGATACAGGAACATGAACAAAATCGTCAAGATCACGGGCATGTGGGCATGCTTTGTGTGGGTGCTGGGATTTTTGGGACTTTTGTGAAAGATGGAGGAAAAAAGAGAAATCTTTCGTTGATCACGTGAGAGAGATGGAAAGATAGGAAGAGAGAGAGAGAGAGAGAGAGAGAGAGAGAGAGAGAGAGAGAGAGACGGGTCTGGGATCAGACCTTCGTTTCGGGAGGTTCCTTCATGTGTGTAACCGGCTTTTATACGGAACGCGCTATGGGGAAACATAAATAAAATCCAGGGTCAACTGACCGACCGACCGAGTCGCCGTCTAAAATCGCCCCGTTCTCGGTGTGCCATGACACCCGCGCCCATATCCTGTGTCCGCTCGGTCGGCAAATTTCCGAACTTGTCAGAAGGTAAATCGAGAATTTTATACATCTATATGTATATAAGTATAGTACGTGTATACACAAGTCGTCCCAAATTTTTGACTCTCGTCTCGACTCCGTTGACCCTGGGTAGCTCGAAAAATTACCATTTACAAAATCGTCGAAGCGACGAGAGAACTTTGTTCGAGCGTACATAGGACCCGCGCATGTGCGAGAGGGAGAGAGAGAGAGAGAGAGCAATGGACACCGAGGTCTCGCCCATCCGGTCCGGAAGTGTCGGCTGCGGTGCGCGTTTATCGAATCGAAGCGCGAAAGGCGAACCATACTTTATTCCGGTCCAATTCTCGTATTACGGCTCGAGCCGAGAAAAAATAAATGAATGTTCACTTTGGGCTTTGTACGACCGAAGAGAGCGAGTACGAGCAACGGACCACGGCGAAAAATAAAAAAAGATAAGCGCGCTTCAATTATCGTTGTCGTTACTTCCGAAAGAAATCGAGGGTGAAAGTGTCGTTCTTTAATCGCGTTGTAAATTTAATAATCGCAACGATTATTTTAAGTTCTGGCTGGCGGGAACGTTTGTTTTGAGAATTTAGTCAAAATGAAATAATGTTCGTCTTGTTCTTTGGTTGAAATTGATGGGACGGGAAGGAATTTAGTTCGCAGGGAGGACGAATAAATAATGAATATTTTGAATGCAAATCTGAGTTTTAGGGATATTTCGTGATTAACAAATTTACGCGCGTAGGCGAGATTCGTAGATTTGAATCTGACAAATGAGAATTTAAATTCGCGGAGAATCGTGAGATGGAGTGTTACACGTATTTCTTGAGTTTTGTATGTTTTGGGACGTTTTACACGTTAAGACGAAATGAACAGCTGGCTTGTTCGGTCGGGTGTGGGTGGATCATTTACAAGATTCACTGCTAAGTGACATTTTGCACTGGCTGTGTATTTATATACATTTTTTTATACATTTTTGGATCATGATACTCGCCAAAGCTAAAAGAAAACGAACATTTTATTTGTTGTTTTTGTGGTCTTATTCATGTAACTCGAAATTACTCGATGAATTTTTGAAAGCATTCATTAAAATTTGGAAAACCATGTAAGAATCATGCAGGTTAATTTTTGTGGCCGTAGGGCCAGTTTGAAAATCGCGCTTTTTTGTTCGAAGAAGAAGACGCGGGGAGGACAAATTTTTGTTTTTCTCGAAAATAACTTCCAAGGGTTCTTTTTCATCGCAAATTTTCCGTAGAATACGGATATCGTAATTATAATTTTCCTAGTTAATAATACATAGTCGTAAAATTGAAAAATCTGTAAAATTTTTGGTTTTTTCGATTTTTGACCGGTAAATTGCTATTTACTAGAAACAAATATTTGATATTCGTATTGTGCGTCAAATTTGCTAATAAAATGTCTACGCTTCTTTCCACTAAGTACAAATTACAACAAAACCATTTTTCTCAAGTTTGTCTAGTATGAATTTCATCACCAAAACGTGACTGATCATTCGTCGACTAAAATTCCGATTTTTTCATCAAATCGTACGATTTTACAAAAATCTTGTCCCATCGTAGCTCAAGCACCTGCAGCGGTACATCTCTCTCACTGGATGCGAACATGGACGACGTGCTTCTCAAGTCGACCCGAGGAGAAAACACATACACACACGCTTGCATAAGAAAGGCCGAGAGGTTTCGTCCAAGACCCAATTTCTTTTTCCAAAATGAGAAAATTTCCATCGTCTCGGTAATACCTCGACGATATACTTTCTCGACATTGCCACAATGATGACGACGATGGCGATGATGATCAATGAAAATAATGAGTTCCAATCGTCTCTTGGGATTACGCTATCGCGAGACGATATTGACGCGAGGAGAGTAGAGAGTGACACAGGTGTCTCCGACAGCGCGGCGGCGCTTCGAGCTTTTCACCTCCACCGCGGAGGTGAAAGATATATTTTATCTCCATATACATAAATGTAATATACAGGTATACATATAAGATCTAAGGCGCGTGGACGCTCACTCTCGTCGAAGGTCAATCTTGGCCTTGCGCACACGATTAAGACGTAGCAATTATCGGCTGGAGGAAACCAGTTCCCGCTATTCCAGTTCTCTTCTGGTCGCGACCGTTACGTAACGTCGATTGTACATTCGCATAAATAATGCCTGGAGATCAGATCCGCTATTCCGTTATCTCGCCGTTTCTCTACATTTGTATATCTGTATATATATGTGGATGACTATATCTATAGGAAAATACGCTGAGAAACCACCGCAAAAGACTGTGGTCTGCATATATATATACATACAAGGATTATATATATATATATATATATATAGAGAGAGAGAGAGAGAGAGAGATATTGTAAGGCTTGTGTGTGTGAACTTCTCCGCGTTCCGTTCTCGTTACGTCCGTCTCGATCTTGTCCAACGACCTTGCGATTTTAAACATCGTCGAGGTGACGGAAAGATCCCAAGGATTTCGTTGGTGCAACGTTATATCGTCAATATAACTTACGATTCTTCATTCGAATGAAATTTGTTTTACTCGATTTCTCGATTTCAAAATTTGCGCTTAATTTCGATCGCCGCCATTTTTCTCGTAATGAAAATGAGACGACGTTCTTAAAAAAAACTAACATTATGGATAGTCGATCTCGAAATCTCGATGGCACATCGGACGAGAGTTAGACGGATCGATCTTGATAAAAAGCGAACAGTCGTAAAAAGCTTTCGACTGTCTTATTTATACAAACTCGATCGAGAGAATCGTCCGCCCGATGCGACGAGAAAGATCGACAGCCGGGAGGGAAAATATGTCGGTGAGAAAAAAAAAATGTTACAATGTCAGAGCGACGGGAAAAATGAGGGATAAAAAATACAATGTCTCGCAAGGGGGGAAGGGGGTTTGGGTGACGTCTTTGTGATAAAGACTTTTTTGCGGATGATCAAAGTGGACCGTAGCGAGGGATGAAAAAAGAATTGCCTCGAGGGGAACAAAAAGAAACGATTCGCGCAATGGCGATGATGAGAGAAACGATTATCGCCGTCAATTCTATATTGATTAAGTGAGGATTAGCTCGCTGCTGAAGGGGTTGGAGGAGGGGGGTTGAGATTGGCTTGAAATCTCGGAAATTCCATTATCCCTCGAGGCCAAATCGCCGGAGAGGACTTACGATATAGACTACCTTATATCCAAACATACATATACATATACGAGTTCATATATATATATATATATATATATATATATATATATATATACTTTCGTTATATATATATATATAACTAAGCTTGTTCTTAGCTGCAAGAGAGCGGCTAAAAGCTTTTTTCCCTCCGTTCTCTCTCGTCCTTGACAGCCACGCGATGATCTGTATCTACGAGTCCTCAAGATCGATGTGTGTGGTACCGCTATCCGTATCTCATTCTTTCACCACAGGATTTAGTGACGCGAAGGTGAGTTCGGTTGGGGGAGTGAAGGCGGACGGGCAGCTTGAAAACGGAGGTGGAGGGGGGAGGTGAAACGACCAGGGGGATGGAAGGGGGGAGAATAACAGAGGCCTTGGTTTACCTCGAATTCCTGCATTTAGCTGTTCTTTTTCACTCTTCCTACTGTTCTACGTGTGCTAAAGTCCTCGTGGCGTTAATCTTTACCTTCTCGATCGCAAATTATCGATTCTCATTTGTAACGACTCCAAAAATACGATACGATCGATTTTAATATCATTGCATTCGTGATCGTTGAGAATCAACGGAAAAAAGGATTTGCGATTCTTTCGAGCGTGGAAGGAGAAAAATGATCGAATATTTTGAAAAATCGATATAAACGATCGAAAATCGATGATCGATTGCGATCGAATTGTTTTTGCCGATAATAAATTCATCATCCTATGTGTACCTTAGTTCGGGGAACAAAAATGTGTCCGAGATCTTTTTTTTTATAGGTTATTCGAGTCTCTTATCTTATTCGCACAGCCGTGTACCGATAGCGTATCTACCGACCGCGCCCTCCCAAGAACCACGCTGAGCTTGACCTCGGTCCATAGAACTCGTGGCATTACAACGTATCTAGCGGATGATCTGGTACCAGCCCGCTAAAAGAAACGCACGTGTTATATATAAAACATTTACACAAGTATGTGCGCATGCGCGTATGCGTGCGGCTGAAAAGAACCGAGAGAAACCGAGCATGCGGACGTACCGTCCTATAATCCTGACCAATCAGCGAACAAACAGATTTACAACCGAGGCGAATAAAGGTGAGCCTAATTGGGGCAATTCATATTCAAACGAGGTCCACGTCCTTGACTTCACCGTGCGGATCCGTCGTATTATAAAACACGCGCGCGCGCGTCTTGTGTCAAATTGACAGCCGTTCGCAAGAAAGACATCGCGAAATAACAACGACGATTTCTTTTTCCTATTTTCTTTATCATCCCCCTGTTTGCCTTTTCGAGGCAGAAATGATATCGATGCGATCAATAAAACACGATTGAGACGATTATACCGTTGTCACGGTTCCAGGCACGATAGCGAATTTCCGTTTTTTATTCCCCTTGATTTTGATTTTTTTTTTCATTTTTCGTGGATGAAACGAGATGGAGTAAGCTCTAAGGATAAAGGTCGGGATCGCCTGCGTATAATCCCATGGTGAGAAATGTGTGTGTCTGTGTGTGTGTGTGTGCGATTTGTACGTAATGGAGCCACGCATCTCTTGCCATTCGCGAGTCACGCGTTCCCGAGAGGCATCCGACGCGATATATATTCATTAATTCCTGACAGGAATCCCTCGCGCCCACCACCCACCCGTACCCACCCGTAGAAATGTATAAAGTTGTCGGGAGACCATCTCCTCCCGCAAATTGAATCTTTCGACGTGATCTTCCCTCACCAAATCAAGTACCACACTTTCAACGAGCAACACTGGACACGAAGGATCAACGGCTTATAGAAATCCTTACGTCATTTAATTTCCAAAAGCTCGTCTCTTTCTATTATTATTATTATTAGGTACTTTTTATCGCACAACTTTTACATAAGTTTTTTACAATTTCTTACATCTAATTACGTCTCCTCTCTACTTTCTTTTTTGCATATCTCTTCTATTTCCCTATAATACCCACATATCTCCTCCTGTATTTTTCCCCCCAACATATTTATCACTTCCCGTCTCTTTCTATAAAAACCCAAAATTTTAGAAAATAAACGTTTGCTGTTTCTTCGTTTCGAGAAACAAAGATTTAGTTCAATTTTTTAATCGATTTTCTAATAAATTCAATATGCATTTTCGCAATAGCAAAAAAGAACGTTATTTTAACTCGATTTTTCGATTCAAGAAAAAAATCACTTTTCCTCGCTCGAGACTCTCGCTCTGGCGTACGTGAAAGTGAGCAAAAAAAATGTGTCGTGTCGCGAATGTTAAATAAATGAAAAATTGACTTGGTAATAATGTGAAATTTTTCTGGCGTACGACGCGGACAAAGCTCAATGTCAAGTACATCATGGACGCGTGACAATGGAACGTAATAGGAGACGTATAAGGTGGCTTTTACGTTTATCCTCTCTCTCTCTCTCTCTTTCTTTCTTTGTATATACATATGTACAATAACAAAAGTACATATGTCTATATATAATATTAAACGCGTACATTGTGGCCATTACCCTTGGGGTGATACGCTGATTCAGGGACACTTTTGCCAGTTCGTTGCGCAAATACCAGGGACTCGGAGCTAACGAACGTACGAGTCAATTTAGCGAGCTTACATGCAGCTCTCTATATATTCAACGGGTGGCAGAAGCTGACGGCGGAAGAAAGGGGGAGAGGAAGAGGAGAGTTTTACGATCTCAGAATACGCTAATTGTCACTGAAAACTAATTAGGGCTACCTCAACCTTGTCACTTTTTACGGTTCGTTCTCGACTCGTTCGTTTGACAATCGTCATCGTTACTTACCTGTTATTCAAGCATTCGCGAATCTTCAAAAATAAGTTAGTTGAACAACGAGGTCGTAACTCGTCGAATATATT
>JAPYZT010003969.1:0-11552 GCA_030522965.1 Tryphoninae sp. A BG-2022a | reverse complement strand
TATATAAATATATATAAATATATATTAATATATATAAATATATATAAATATATATATACATATATATTGTATATATATATATTTTTTTTACGCGATCGTTACAGCGGTTACTAGGCGAGATATTTTTCCTGTCCGGGGGGAGGGGAAGAAGCGTACAGGAAGGAGGGACATTTATTTTCTTTCCGAGAATTCTCAACGTGTTCCCCGTTCGTTGTTATTATTTCCGTCGATTCGTTGAAAACAATCAAATTAAACAAAACTCGCCGAATCTCTCCGAGTGAAATAATCGTTGTTCGTAAGAAAACATAAAAACAAACGGGCGAAATACAAATTCATTAATTTATTTTTCTAGATTCGCGATTGTGGTGTCATCAACTTCGTTCCAGAGAGAGAGAGAGAGAGAGAGAGAGAGAGAGAGAGAGAGAGAGAGAGAGATATCAAGCTCTTTTGTCACGTTTCATTTATCGTTGCAGACGTTGTATTCCCAAAGTTTTGTTTTCATTGAGCGATTCGCCTTTACGCGAGAGCCATGACACAATGTACTCGATAGAATCGTCGCTCTTATATGTTTGTTCCCTTGGTTGAAATTAACGCGCGTCTTTTCTTTTCCCCCATCGCCTATAACCATTCGATTTTTCGTCCAATGAGCGACGTAGTAACGTCTTTCGCGTTATTCATATTTCTATACCGCGTTAAATCGATCGACGATTCGGAAGCGTGTTTGTAAATAAACCAGAAAGGAAAGGAAAACAAATGCGGGCAGGCAGCCATTTTGCTTAACGATAACACCGTGTGCCAGAAATTACATTGTTTTTTTTTGTTTTTGTTTTTGTTTTTGTTTTATTTATAATTTAGAGAATACAATAATAATCGCATTATCGAATAAAAAAAGGGAACGCGATATTGTTCATAAATATTCATTATCCTTTGTCTCGATTACAGCATCAGATACAGCAGCTACCGCAGCAGCAAAATAATCTACAACAAAACAAAATGCCGAGAGGAAAGGCAACAGACACGAAGCCGAGGGGGCGGATGACCGCTTACGCGTTCTTTGTTCAAACCTGCCGTCAGGAACACAAGAAGAAGCACCCAGAAGAGAACATCGTCTTTCAGGAGTTCTCGAGGAAATGCGCCATGAGGTGGAAGGTAAGTGTCTCGTTGTCTTTATCTCCATTTTGTATATTTATCTTCCTCTCTATCTCAAAATATTTCTCCCTCTTCGCAAAATTCATATTAACAAATTCGACAAAAACAAACAAAATGAAACCAAACTAAGAGAGTGTAACGCGAGTTCCATCGGAGAGTCCATAGTGTCGAGTCTGACTTTTTCGCCCACGCCCCTTTACATTGTGTCGGTAAGAAGCCATCGAGTTCTGTTTCCACCTGCTACCACTTTTCTTCTCGCACCTGCCAAAAACCGACGTTGCAACAATCCTTAAAGGATCCTCCTGGTGACTCTTGTTGTACCTGGTGGGTGGACACAAGAACATGCAGTTTGGTATTACAACCAAGAGCAATTATCAATCTAGTATATTCTCTTCTTCCCCTGTTTCCGGTTGACGCTCATTGTGTCCAGTTTCTCGTTGAACCTGTAAGAAGGTTCTAGAGGTTAGACGATTCAATATCCATTGGATTTTTGGGAACGAGTTTTTCGGGTAATGGAAAAGAGAAAAATATGAGAGGAGAATAAAATAAACAAAAAGAAAAAGTAGGTTATGCCCAGGGTAAGGGGAGTGGCGCGGCATTGGTGATGGCGGCGTATACCAGTAGTGAACGCCAAGAGTGAGAAAGAGAAAGAGGGAGCGTGCAGCGTTGGACGGCGGGGGGATGTTGCGCACTGGTGGTGCTCCGGTGCTTGCTACTGCGTCGTGCCTGCGCCTCGGCTCGTTGCTGCTTCTATCGACCAACCGCTGCTACCAACCCTATATCGCCTCGCGCGCCCTTCTCTCCCTCGGGGCACCCTCGAGCCATTTCCGCGCGACGGCTTTCATCCCCTCGACCCTCCGACGTAACCATCGTGCTTGTCCCATCTCTTTCTTTCTCTTACGATATTTCTGTCTATCTCTCTTGCTCTTTTCTTTCTTCTTTTTTTTTTCTCGCTTTTCCTTTTCTTCCCTCTCTGCAGACTATTACTGCTCCTCTTCATCCTGATTCTTCACTTTGAGCTCGTAGGCTTCCTCGAAGCAAAGTCCTCGCAATTCTTCCGTCGTGAACGGACGGAATTTTCAAGGTAATTCCGGGCTAGAGCGAAGACTAGAGGAATAATGTTGGGAAAAGACGCCTGTTTTTATAAATACGTTTTCTTCAATAAGCATCGTATCGCGTATCCATTCGTCCTTTCTTTGACACTGTTTTGTCAATTTTCATTCGAGAACGTTTTAACATTGCTTTTTCTAATGAGATCTTGTATTTTTGTCTCGCTTAGACTATGTCCGACAAGGAGAAGAAACGCTTCCACGAGATGGCGGAGAAGGACAAGAAGAGATACGATGCCGAAATGCAGAATTACACACCTCCCAAGGGAGAGAAGACTACTGGACGAGGCAAGAAACGCAAACACATCAAAGATCCCAATGCGCCGAAAAGATCATTGTAAGTCTTTGTTCTATTATTTTCTAAACGTAAATCATCGACGTAAGTTTTAAGGATACATATCACGCGTTTGCTTATTTCTAAATTGTGTATCAATCGTATTCGGAGCATCCAAGTACAAGAAACGAGGCTCGTGGAACTCGGACTCTGAAGTCTTCGTCGGCTTATTTGCTGTGTCCGATTTATCTCAGTAAAAAGAAAATACATTATCTCCTCTTCGACGTATCGTTAATTTGGAGTTGGTTTGTTCTTTTTCGTCGATTAGGTCCGCATTCTTCTGGTTCTGTAATGACGAGCGTGGCAAGGTCAAGATGCTGAATCCCGAGTACGGAGTAGGTGATATTGCTAAAGAATTGGGCAAGAAGTGGTCAGATGCCGATCCTGAAACCAAATCGAAGTACGAGGCTATGGCAGAAAAGGATAAAGCTCGATATGAAAGGGTACGTGAACAAATTTATTTTCCATTCTTCAGACTTAAATATTCCCATTCGAGTTTTTCTTACAATTTATTCTGAGATTTTGTGTCAATGCACGGGACAGTTAAAGTATGAATATATGACCCAAATATTGCTGCGCACGATTGGATAAGCGCAGCTTTATCGCATTTGTTGTCTTTGTGCGCTTTTCTGTTACTCGGCCCTCCCTACATTAAGTCCTATCTTGTTATATAAATATTGTTTGAAACACACGTAACTATCTTCAACAACGACGTGTATTTAATTAAACCAACAAAAAATGAATTTTCTTAAAGGAATCGACTGCATACAAGAAGAAAATGGCGGACGCAACGGGAGAAATTTTATGATCAGAATTTCGATTAATGAATCACTGAGCTGTAGCGCATTGCGGGGACTTTCACAAATAGAATTAGAGACGTACGAGTCGATTCTTTCTTTCTTTTTTTTTTCTCTTTTATTTTCGTTATATTTTTCTTTCATTTTCTCGCTCGATTCCAAGTATCGTAACTCCATCGTATTTAAACGCCGTCGTTCAACTCCGACGCCTTAATCGTGGAACATCAAACTTTCTTACATGAAAAAAAATAAAACAAAGAAAATGACTGCGTACAAAATGAAAATGAAGGATGGGGCCGGGAGTGTGGGAGAGCCTGCATATGCTATAAAGCGAGACAGTGACGAGGACGCGGAAGAGGAGAATAATGCTGAGGAGGATATGTTGAATATAATGGACGCACGTCAAAATCTCATATGTCACCCCGTGTCCTTAAAATTCCTGAAAGCATTACCTCACCTACTGTACATACCATTGACCTTAGCGTGAGCGTACTTACACCACTAGGAAAACAAATAACTAACCAACAATTCCCCCTTATCCCCCGTACCCCATCCTTCAACCCCTTTGCCCTCATTCAACCAACTTACCCTCTTCCCTTCGAAACCCGGATTATTTACAATGATATCGATGATAAAAACAAAAAAAACAAGAACAACAACAACAAAATCAACAAAAAATTACCCGCGGTTATGCTAATTATTTTAAAAGAAATTGTATGTATGAGTGATCGCGAGAGGAGAACGTGTGAGTGACATTTGTATTTTAACATATTGATAGTACACGTGTAAAGTGGCATAGGATAGAGAGAATGAGGAGAAGACGGTGTACTACTACTACTATAACTACTATTAACTACTACACTATTACTACTACTACTTCTCACCTTCTACCGGGTGGACAAAAAAAAATTAATAAAAAGAAGGAAAAAAAGACGCCGAGGCTCAATCATCGCTGACTTTGTCTCCGCTCGCAGTTTTTCACGAAATCAACAGAGAGAAAAGTAAATGGAAAAATAAGAAAACAAACGTTTTTAGTTGTTAATCATATACAGAGACGAGGAAACAAACGATCCAAAAGTGAAAAAGAGCATATAAGAGAAAACAAAAAAAATGACATTAACGTACATATTGATATACACGTGACAAGTTAAAGATGCGATTATATTGCGAGGAGAAAGAAGGTGTACGAAGTTAGTTATACAAAGCACTGTTTTTCTTTTGTTTCTTTTTTTTCTAATTCCTCTGGAGACAACTTTCCACTCGGGATGGTATTGTTTTTTTTGTTCGAATTCATACAGTTGAGTACACGAGAGCGCGTTAACGCATACAAGTAGCCCGATATATTGAGAGATAAAAACAAACAAAGGAAGAAAAGAGTAGAATGCGTTTTTATGATTTAAAAGAAAAAAAGTTTTTGCACAGATATCGTTTAGCTGTATTAAAAAAAAAAATAATAAAAAAAAAAATGAAAGATCAGTCCCAGGGCAGGTGACGACCGGTGGGACTGCTCCGCTCTGCTCTCGCGAGTATATTCGTAAGTACTGTGGAGTCATCGCGATACGTCTAAATTTTTCGTCGAGTTCTCTATCGAGCCAACGTGTGATTGAGCCTTACTCGGTTCTGTCGATTATGTAAACCTCTGTTCGCCAAGAGAAGAAAAAAAAATCGAATGGCTAGAAGAAAACAAAAAAAAAGTATAGGAGCTGCGTCTCTCTCTCTTCACTCACTCTCGTGTGAGGACATTAACGGAATAACAAAATGCGGCGAGTGTATGTGATTAAGGCCGATTAAATCTCGGAATTTACAGAACAGCGGTAAAATAAAGCCCGAATTTAATCATGTAAAATGGGAGATGAAGTAGTCCCTGCGTTGGCTAGATGAGAATTTAGTAAGGAAACCGTGAATGCGACGTCAAAAAGTGTATGTTTTAGAATGACAGATGATTTAAAGAAAGAAAAAAAAACGTATGTGTGTGTCGCGATCGACGTACGTCATTGATTTCGTCAAGCAATTGTCTATCGCTAGCTTACGAAAGTGGTCCCCGCCCTCGTCATTGTTCATCCTCCGTCTTCGACATTAAATTTCGTCAATAAAAATGAATACTTTGAAAAACCCAACATAATTTAAATCATCATGAAAGCGCAAATACGAATATCGCCTTCTTCATCGTTTCCACGTCGTTCTCTCATCTCAATCTACGTTGTTTATTTCGGATGGTCATCGTCTTCAATCACCGCCGCCCGTCATCAAGGGGTAGATTTAGGAGGGAAGGGGAGGGTATATATATATATATATATATATATATATATATATGAATATGTATATTTACCGCACGCGATTAAAAAAATATGTGCACTCGCTGCCGGTCCACCATGAGCCGTTTTGCCGTACAGCAATCTGTATCGTCATTAATTATTGTGCTATCGTGTAATATTAACATTCCTAGATTCTAGTGTGTACAGATTTCTAAACGTCGATTGAGATTAAAATCAATGTTTCTCATCGGGGTAAATTGCCATTTGCCGTAATGTCGTTGATTAATGGCCAAGAATGTTTTTGGATCGCGTGGTTTATAAGCGTGATAATCACACTCGCGAAACAAATAGGTACATTGAACCGTGCGAGTGTATCGTCGAGGCCGTGAGACGAGCTTTTTCGGTATGTCTGGGAGAAACGATGGACGAAAAATAATATGTGCTGCTTCTGTCTGTACGATCCGGCTCTCGGCTCGGGTAAGCAACATTCGGATTGTCGATCATCTCTCTATCACTTGAGAAACAAACTTGAAAAAATAAGAACGAAAAATGTGGCCACTTTACTTGTAGAGGATAAATATAAACGTAAGCGCGCTCTCTTCGATCACTCCCGACCGCCCCGCATTGCTACGCTCCGTTGTTGCTGCACCACTGTCACGTATAACAAACGGTTTCTCAAAGTCTGCGATTAACATGCGAGAACGAATACGAAAAAAGAAAACCAAACATACAAGAGAAAGGAGCAACCCATCTGTTTCTTTGTCGAAACAGGGGGAAAGAAAAAAACGCGAATACTGTGTAAAATATGAAAATTGTAATATTTTAATACTGATTTGCAGGTGTGCATAATTTTAACATAGCTGGTTAACAAGTGAATTGTACCGATACCGAACAAGGTATCTTATCGATGGAAAACAAAAAAAGAACAAACAAAAGAAATAATCACAACTATAATAAAAAAAACAAATGTTAAAAAATCATGACAGAAATTTCCTGCGATATAATTAGGAAATTACTATAGTTGTAAAAGAAGAGAAAAATGTTTCATTTGTATATCTCTTAGGGATTAAATAAACTTTTCGAAAAAACGGATAAAACGGATGTCGCAAGGTCGAAGTCAAATGTGAAATACGGAAGAGGGCAATCGCCGGGATTTACAATCAACAAGGCAGATTATTGAGTGTTTTTTATATTTTTTCCAAGTATGGCACACCAATTGCCCTGATCGTAATATATATTCTGTATCGTCGCGTGTGATATTTCCGAGCACAAATCGGCGAGTTCGTTCTCCTCGAAAACGTGGTAGAAACGCAAAAAATCACCGCCACCTTTTCGTTTCCACGGAACGAGAACGTCGCTGTGATTAAAGTTAGTTCGATTTTCATGAATCGGCAAAGTCAATCCGGTCTCTGTAATCGTACGAGTTTCAGGATCCTTGTCGACAGTCATTTTTTTCTTTTGCGGATTAAATTTCAAGTACGTCGAGTTCGTACGATTCCTGTGCTGTTCTTTCGCCCAAACGTATATCAAGCATTTTCCATCGGGTCTCAGTACACGTATCATTTCTGCAATCGCTTGTTTTCTCCTATCTTCCGTCGACAAATGGTGAATCACGGCTATACTTATAACAGCATCGACGGAATCATCCGCAAATGGCAAAGCGAGACAATCGCAAAGAAGAACTTCGAAGGATCTTTTTCGACATATACCAGCCAGTCCGGAACTTCGATCACAGCCAATCTGCAAACAAAATTATTGTTGATTTTTAACGCTTTGAGACCTGAGTACTTTCAAGCTTATGTAGTCCGCAGACGCATAGGCTGATACATATATGCGTCCTTAGGGCTCAAAGGGTTAAAGGTAACCAAAACCACGAAGGTACGTATGTCTGTTATGTATGAATACCTTGAAGATATCCGATCTATTAACGAGGTATTTCCCGTTCCCACAGCCGACATCGAGCAACAATCCACCTTGTTGTATTGTGTCAATGAACTTCGTCACATTAGGCCATTGCGTGTGTCGCGTTTCGTCAAAGTGGCTCGATATTTGCTCATACACCTTTGTGGAAAGAATTGCAAACGTGGCATCAATCCTTCTCCTAATAATTATAAATGGTATATTATTTTCCTATCATTAATTACCTCGTGGACATAAGATGATTCCAATCCCGGTGCCATGGAATTGTCTATGTCTCGACTAGAACTATTCCGTTTCGTGTCACAATATTCGTCGTAGTAGCATTGGCAATCTCCTGTGCGTACTTTTCGAAATGTAAAAGACGTTCTTGTATCTCTTTCGCGAATACTGATGCCATTGTTTGTGTCGACTATATCACTGTGTCGCGGACATATACCATGGGTCCAGGCATATCGCGATTCACCCGACATAATTAACAGCGATCGTGGAGGCAATAGAAGATGGACCTTCTGTTCGCCACGTTTGAAATCCATTACACAGGCAGACTGTAATGATAGAGAAAGTATCGGATCCTCGAACACACTATGCGTATCGATATGCGGGGGAATACCTGAAACGATTATTAAATGAGCGACAACTTTCTTAACGAGAAAAGTTTCCTATTTCACAATCAAAACACTGAATGCACCTTGACCGGGTAGGTAACGATTAATCGTCAACTGATCGTAAATATATTTGCCACAGCCGTGTTTTTCAAAAAGCTTTTGAAGAAACTGATATTCGTTTGGTATCTTAGTGATCGGATCATTGAGATCTACTTTGTTCGTGTCGTAACGAAACTCGTATCCATAATGCTTCACTTTTCTGTGTTTCAGTTCAGGTATTATTTTTTCTGCAAAGAAGAAATCGATGAAATTAAACTGATCGTTTTGTATGAAATACATCGATTCTTGTTTATTTCGATGCAGCATGATCTGATCAATGAGAATTCAAAGATAAGTAATATTTACCATTTTCATCCCAATTGATACTTTCCAAGAGCATTGATTCTTCCTCAGGAGTAATGAATTCCTCTATCAATATTAGTCCCTGTGGGATATGAGCAATTGTTGCAGGACTGTCTTCTTCTAAACTGGGAACTAATGGACGATAACGATACATTAACTATTTAGAATATTTTTGAGCAAACTTCCAGAATAATAACTTACTTGTTTCTATAAATGATAAGTACAGTGGAGTATTTAATTCATCTATCCTCTTATGACCATGTACTTTATTATGAAATATAACAGACTCATTTACGGAGCGGCATTTGACGAAACAATATGATTTTCCTGGAGGCATTACAATGTTATAATCAGTTAAAATTTCCTTTGTCATACGTTCCAAAGTTTCTCTTCGGAATCCTGTTACAAGGCCAGCATTGCAAATGAGAATGTTCTGAAATAAAAAAATTTTACTTTGACTTCCTCGAAATTCATCAACCAAATCGTAGGTAAAATGATGATACAAACCTCAGTCGGTTCATCGCAGCATTTTATGTTCATATCTCTCGCCAGCCTGTGTTGAGCACGACGTTGTTTTCGAATACATTTTCGTTCGGAAACCGTAATATTATTATGTTCCATAACAATATTTTATTCTTTAGCACGTGGTAATTGTAAACATATGCTTAACCTCCGAACACCACCATCTTGTTCATTCGTTTACTTTTGCGGTGAATATTTGCCATATCGACGGTTGATCCACGATCGTCGAGCTAAGAAGTTTGCGCTGATGCTCACAGATGGCGAATACACGATTGTTGGCGGCACAACGACGATCAATTACGAATTATTGCCACTTACCCAAGAAAATTGATGGTTTGTTTTAGCAACAAGACAATTGTTTGATTAATGCCTAATTAGTTCTTTACTGTCTACAATATCGATTCACATTTCAAACTCCATTTCTGACGAATGCCCCAACTTCATATACATATATCCCGCCTTTATTACGACCACAAGTATCCAACGACAGGGGGTTGAATTTAACTTCTACATCGTTCAATTTATCTCCAAAGATATCCCGATCGTTATAGCTAAAACGAAATGATGATATTCGTTTCACAGTAAAAACTTCACATGGAGACAACAATCATGGTACAAGCGACATGTATATTAAACATACCTACGCAAGCTCATCACCAAGTAAGTTCTGAATGGAAAAAGGTATATAGCTAATATCGACTTCTACGCAACTCTCGGTGGGATCTTTTGCAGCGTGTAGTGCGCGAAGTGAAAGCCACGATCGAGGCTGGAGTAGAATGTAAAGAAGCTGCGAGAGGTGCAGTGTCGTACGAGAGAGGGAAAACCACCAACTATAACCCCATCCAGTCACTCCAAGGCAAGCTCCACGGAATGTTGAGCGCCCTGTCACATTGTCGACGTCGACTTAGCCTTCTTCAATTTTCTACCAGTCGAGCTACCGCCGCGGGACCGTGATTGACCCTCCGACATGTACGTATTGTTTACATTTTCGTTCGACATATAAGACACGTAACGAGAAAGAAGCTCCCATTGGTTTATTCAATACTGTCCGATTCTTACGTGTCTCTTGATATTCTCAACAATATTCCGAATTTCTAGTTGCGCGAGATGCACAGTGTCGACACCCACGTGAGTCTTAATAACTAGCCGGCCGGCATCTACGCTGCATCGACGATTCAATTTACCGTGAATTATTAATTGAGGTTATAATCCAGAAAAAGTGTTATTAATAAAAATACAATGTACAAGAATCCAACGATATTATAGATTTCCATACAAGACGCGATGTGTGATTAATCAGTGAATTTCTATTACCATTACAAGTGGCTTACGCGAGCTTCATTTTCTCGCAGAAAAAAATAAACAATCTCACCGCGCATTCACCCGAGGTTATTCCGTGTTGTGCAACTCTTATATCGGTTTGATGGGAAATAAAACTGTAACAACGATTTATGGTCTTACGTGAATACAAAGTGTTCATAGAAAAGTTAGAAAGGCGAATTATTGTATCTCTCGATTCTCCGGACGTCGAAAGTGTATTTACGTACACATTGACGTGTATATATATATATATAAATATACATCTAAGAAATAATCGGGTGCTTATACAATCAGCATTTTTGCATTATTTTGCTCATATATCGATGAATTCGTACACGTATGCATATTCGACTGGAAAGAGATTTCGGGATAAATTTTTCTACCGGTAATAATACCGTACATAGCAAAGATAGAAAATAATGCGACTAGAGTAACGAAGATTGAAACTGGCCAGTCCGACGTTTTCTCGTTGTACTGCTATAAAGGATATCTGTACAGTAAACTCGGCACGTGCGTGGAATGTGAGTGTGCACTCGATCGGCTCTGACCGAGACGACTTTCTTCGCTTATGATACTAAGAGACTCGGTGTATATCCTCGTGCATAATAGTACCGGTACTACCAGTATACCTAGTCGGCCATGTCCTATAACCATTTTGCGCAGGCGCATTAAGCTTCCAAGCGTCATCATACCGTTGTAAATGTTACAACTTTGTAGATACACAATTTATTGATATTTAACGATCAGGTTAATCGAGCGAACGTCCTCCAGTGAATAATATCATCATTGGAAATTGGGAAAAAAGAAAAAAGAATTGCCGAACGTCCTCCAGTGAATAATATCATCATTGGAAATTGGGAAAAAAGAAAAAAGAATTGCCATGTCCTATAACCATTTTGCGCCGGCGCATTAAGCTTCCAAGCGTCATCATACCGTTGTAAATGTTACAACTTTGTAAATACACATTCTGTAGATATTAAACGATCAGATTAATCGAGCAAACGTCCTCCAGTGAATAATATCATCACTGGAGATTAGGGAAAAAGAAAAAAGAATTGCCATGTCCTATAACCATTTTGCGCCGGCGCATTAAGCTTGCAAGCGTCATCATACCGTTGTAAATGTTACAACTTTGTAGA
>JAPYZT010003968.1:0-11271 GCA_030522965.1 Tryphoninae sp. A BG-2022a | reverse complement strand
CGCCCCTGCTCACACATCGTTGCTTGTGCGCGACTTTTTGGCCAAAAACAACACACTAATGATGCCGCAGCCACCGTATTCCCCAGATCTGGCCCCCTGAGACTTTTTCTTGTTCCCTAAACTGAAGAGGCCCATGAAAGGACGACGTTACGCTACGCTTGACGAGATAAAGACGGCATTGAAGGAGGAGCTGAACAAGATAAAAAAAAATGATTTTTTGAAGTGCTTCGAAGATTGGAAAAACCGTTGGCACAAGTGTATAATGTATCATGGGGATTACTTTGAAGGGGACAACATAGATATTCATGAATAAATAAATAATTTTTGAAAAAACACAAAATTCGCGATACTTTTTGAACACACCTCGTATCTTTATGAGACCTCATAGAAGTGTTTTCTACAGTTTAAAAACTTTACAATTTTGTTAATCACTAAATTTAAACAAAAGAAAACTTTTTTTTTCATATCTTGTACTGTTCAAAAGTTATCGTCGAAGGACGAACAAAGCCCTATTTTGAGGATGCCTTTCACCCCTTCAAAAATGACTTGACACATACACAAATTTTGTTCACTCTATCAACATGTCAAATTTCATCCAAATCGGTGAGATCCATCTCGCAACCAGTTTTTTTGTATTATTCTTACTTTCTTCTTGATCGACGATATTGCACTTTGTCCCAAGAGCATTGAGGACCTTTTTTTCGTTTCATTCCCGGTTTGGTTCCTCGATGGAGTCTCACTAGTTGTACAAACTTTCGAATAGCCATTGCCCCTCTCTCTCTCTCTCTGCCTCACTCTCTCTCTCTCTCTCTCTCTCTGCAGTCGTCCCAGTTGTAATGTTTATACTGTAATTTTGCTCTGAGCAGCCACTCCCCTTCGCCTCAGGCTACCTTCAAACCCCTCCTCCCTGAATTCACCTCCTCCACTGGCTATTTCACTCCCTTGACATAACACCCTCCTCCCTCCCCTCCACCCTACCCCCTTGTACTCGACATACTCGAGATAGGTGGATGGCGGTCGCGTGTGTTATTTATATAATTGTTCAATAGCCTCAATTAGGGACCTTATTCACTCATAATCATCCATTCCTGTCCCTGTGGTAAGAGGGAGGTCGAGAGAGAGAAAGGGAGAGATCCACACGCCGGCGTTATTTGCGGACAAGCCCAGCTGATTGTAAGAGCTCGACTCGAGTGTTGCCTGTCGCGCGTTCAACCCCCTCTCACCCCCTCTCACGTTATAGGAATATGACTTATCAACCGTGCCCTCGCACTCATCATAAATATACATATATATAGGGTGAGGCATTGAAAGTGACCAGGGCGGTTCATATGGAAACGAAACGAGATATCGAAAATTGTTTCAGACAAACGTTGTAGGATATCGAGGGAGATAAAAGATGACGTAAATTAATTCTCCCCTGAATGCACGCATTAAGGTTATTTGGGGGTCAACTTTGCTTTTTCAAATGGTCAACTGTTTTGCCGGAAATGGAAAGGGTGTTTAATCTTGGGTATAAAAGCACTACTAAACTAATGTCCTAAAATTGTTAGGTTATGACATATTTTGTATAATAGTTATTCTAGTTTATTCTTTGATGAATCAACTTTTACAAATCACATGGTCAAGTTAATGGACATAATATGCACTATTGGGCCAATGAAAATCCAAGGTGGTTAAGGGAAGTAGATCACCAGCGACCATAGAATGTAAATGTTTGGTGTGGTATTCATCAAAATCGTATAATTGGGTCGTACTTCATCGAAGGTACGCTCAATGGAGTGAAGTACAGAAACTTTTTGGATCAAGAACTACCAGCAGTGCTTGAACATGTGCCCATTGTAGACCGATTGAGTATGTGGTATCAACATGATGGTTGTCCAGCCCATTACGCTCTAACAGCTCGAGAAATATTGGATCGAGATTATCCCGGTCGCTGGATAGGACGTAGAGGATCGGTCAACTAGCCCGCCCGATCTCCGGATTTGACTCCGTTAGATTTTTTTTAAGGGGATACGTTAACGACAAAGTGTATCAGGAGGTGTCGACCACACCTGAAAATATGAAGGAAAGGATAATTGCTGCATGTGCGAGTGTATGTGACGAAACGTTTCTCAAAATTCAGCGTTCTTTCGCGAAGCGCTTTCAAAAGTGTATTGAAGTTAATGGTCATCATTTTGAACACTTGCTGAATTACAATTGTAAGTACACTCTAAATAATGAAGAGAACTCATACGTTATAACTATTATACAAAATATCTCATAACCTAACAATTTTAGGACATTAGTGTAGTAGCACTTTTATACTGGAAATTGAACACTCTTTCGATTTCCGGGAAAAAAAGTTGACCATCCTATTTGAAGAAGCAAAGTTGACCTCCAAATAACCTTAATGCGTGCATGCACGGAAGAATTCATTTACGGCATATTTTTCCCCCTCGATATTCTGCAACGTTTGTCTGAAACAATTTTCGATATCTCGCTTCGTTTCTATATGAAACGTGTCCTTGGTCACTTTTGATGCCTCACCCTGTATATGAGGATGTACATACAAACCTACAAGGATGGCTGAACGAAGGATTCCCAGCCTCGTATTTCTAATGAAATTGAAGAGTTTCGTAATTTGCCGCGGGCGTTTCGTGGCTTTTTCTTTACCACCCCTTCAATCCTCTACCTCCATTGTTTATTTTCATCACGATGAAAAATCATAACAGATTTTCCAGTCCTGACGATAATTGAAAAAAGCAAAAAGTCACGGATCAACCTTCCCTCCTTCTTTTCTGGATCAAACCCGCACTAGTTTTGGGTTATTTTCAAAGAAAGATAAACAACAACTCGTTTAGTTCCTCTTCTCATTTGCCTCACTATCGTGGTATGAACCAGTAACGGAGAACGGATAAGAGATTCGGAAGTCTAGCTAAAGTGCAGTCACCGGTCACAGCAGGGGGTGAGATGATGGTGAAGGAGATGGGGACGAGAGTAAGATGGGGTAGAAGGAGTCGGAGGGTGGAAATAATGGGAGTCGATTCCATGAAGCAAAGGAAGGTAGGAAGATGAGGTAGGGGTTGGAGGGAGTTTAGGGGTGGGTACGAAGACGAAGGTGGAAGGGAGAGTTTCGATACCGTCGTGACGTTTTAATCACGGCATCCATGTCCGCCAGCGCCATGGGAGTTATTCCGGACAGCCGGCCGTCAGGAAGGCGCCAGGCGAAAGCTCTCAGCGGGAACGCTGTTTACGTCCGACGATCCTTCTCCCACATACATACACACGCACCTTTAAGCCAAGCCGTACTGACGCACTCTCGAGTACCGTCGACCCTCAACCCCTGTTACCAACCCCCTTGCAAACGACTACCAGTGACATTTTCCTGCACCTACTCCATTTCCCATTCGCTTATACGATTATACACGCTTGTTATTGCGTTATATTCTGTATCCAAGTGTGCACAATGGAAAACTAACGTTCCCTGGCTTCCTTCTTCTTAGAAAATTCCAAACAATTTTGGTTCTGGCATGGGAGTGACCTTGAACTGGAACGATAAGCAAGAGGCAATGGGAGTGAGTTTTTCCCTTTTTTTCTCTCTACTTTTTGTTGAGGGGTTGTAATTTAGGGAAATTACGTTACAATGGTAGTTTAGGGGTGAGTTATGAGAACCAGGATGTTAGGGGGGTGGGTTTGAGGATATTTCACGTTTCTGTTCGTCTCGTTCGTTCGTGAGAAAGATTGGTGGACGAGGAAAGAAATTATTGAATAATTGTTCGACCCTCTCACATGATTGCTCAGGGGTTAGGAGTAGGAGGGAGTAAGGGTAGGGATGATATTTCTTCCGCCTTTATTTACCTTGTCCCGAGACCCTCGAGTGTCAACGAACACGAGGACGAATAATGGTGTATATTCGAGAGGTCGCTTAAATTAGTCTCCGAAGAATAATTAGGAAAGTCTATTAATCGTCTCGAGGACGTTCGAGAGGAGGTGGTGGACTGAGGAGACGCCATGGAATACCAAACGCAGTGAGCGTCTCGCGATACCCTCCTCCCCTCCTTCCTCCTCGAGCGCGTTGCACGCTTATATTATGTACTCAACTCGGTCGATAAGTAAAACGCTTTCTCCCTTTATCGATGATCTTCCTCCTCTTTCCTTTCTTTTTTTATTTTCTCTCTTCCTCTCGTTCTTCTTCACTTCCGCCTTGGGTAAAGAGCGCACGACGAAAGTTGACATTCTGTAGTCGGCACGAAAGCAATTATCTCTCACCCCCTGCCCACCCTCCCGCGATGTATGGTGGTTTTCATTATTTTTTTTTTATTTTCGTTTTTTTTCGGTTCTTCCTCTTATTATTATTCCTTTAGCAGCCACTCTCGTAACACCCGTCTTCGAGACTGTACACAATGAGAGGTTCTTTACATCACATCCTTATCTGACTTTTCGCTTCTGTCAGCTGGGTTGGGGAGAGGGTGGTTTATTTTTTTCTTCATCCCCTGCGGATCGATAATCGTCTTTTCTTCAATTTCGAAAAATATCCTTCCATCTTTTTTTCACTAGCTTTCTTTTTTATCCCTTCGTCCCTTATTTTTTAGAGATGGAGTAATTGTTCGTTTTAGGGATGAAGCAATTTTTCGTTCCATGAAGAAGTCTCTCGAAGATACGAATTTTGGGACGTGTGTAGGAGTAACGAGATAAATAAAAAGGAATGATTTATTATTATTATTATTATTATTATTTTACGGTAGGGTGGGTTCATTAGTAGAACGAGACAGAAGCGTCGTGGGCTGTGAATTGACGGACCATCGGTTGCTATCAAATAGTAGCGTGTAACAACGGCCATGGCGCCGTTGTTGTTGTCGTCGTCGTCGTCGTTGTCGTCCTCGTCGTCTGGTCATAGAGAGATAAAAAGAGAAGATGCGAGGCGACATTCGCCGTCGTGTCCAGACCCGTACCACAGGGCTCTATTTGCATGGTAATGGCGCCGTCGCTTCCACTTATAAATTCCAGAGTTCAATGAGGGTCGGACCATCCCTCATCCCCTTGCGCGATATCGCAACTTTCCCTTTTTTATTTTACCATTTTAAATTCATTTTTTTTTCTTGTTGTTTCACTCGTTATATCATGTTCATTTCGACGTAGGGGAGGGCTCGAGATTCATAAATTTCGTAACGATTTGTAGCGAAAGAAAACAACTTTTGGAACGACCTTCGACCTTGTCTAATTAGAAGTTGTGGGAGTGGGATCCAGCTTGGAGAAATTTATTTATCGATATTATCAATTATATTTATTATTATTATTATTATTATTATTATTTAGTATTATTATTATTATTTAGTATTATTAGTTTAGTAAGTAGTAAGTAGTAAGTTTATTTATTATTATTATTATTAAGTAGTAAATATTAGGGTATTTATTATTATTGTTATTTATTCATCGATATTAATTAATTATAAATAGTTTATTAATAGACATTTGTTGTTTTGAACAATTCAGGGGTGGTTTTAGATAGCTGAGAGTAGAAGCCAATTAGGGGATGGAAATGAAAATTTTCAATCGATCCATCGACAGTCGATACTTCCGGTTGACCTCCTTTATACATTCGTAGCAACGTTTCTCTATTGACATTCTCGTACCGAATAATCTTCGCGAGGATGAGCCAAGGCAAACCCGATCTTCGTGATATTATCGAAACACGGATACAACCTAGGGTATATTTCCAAGGTACGTTAGCTACGTTCGCGAAACTTCTCTACGAATGACTAACTCGAAGCCGAATAATCTTCAACCGGGAACACTGGGCGAGAGTAGAATCTCCGTACGCTGGAGACGCCTCTCGCTTCGGTGCTTCGCAACGAGGTGAAATAGAGGTAGCGGGGTTGGTCGAGGGTTGGGGGTTGCTTGTGTATTCGTGCGTCAGGTAAACTGTAGCTTCTCGACAATACACGATAGGCAACCTATAAACTACGAGAAGTACACGGATCGTTATTGCTAATTGCACGAGCATTTCGATATTTTCATTCGCTAATTGCAACCCTTTGCCACCTTCAGGGGATGAAGATGGTTCCTAGCGTATCCTGGAGATGCTCTCCATCGCGAGGATACGCGTAATATACCCATAATTCTTGACGACAAGAGTTTAGTTTGTTCGTACGACATCGACTTTGAAGAAAACTCGAAATTGTCATTGGTTTTAGTTGGGGGTTGTTTTTGTTAGGATTTTTGGATTTTTGGACACGAAACAAACGCTCTGGGTGACCATTTCGATATTTTCACTGGCTAATTGCAACCTTTTGCCACCTTCGGGGGATGAAGATGGTTCTTCGCGTATCCTCGAAATGTTTTCCTCATAATTCTTGACGACAAAGGTTTACTTCATTCATACGACATCGACTTTGAAGAAAAATCAAAGTTGTCATTGGTGTCTAGTTGGGGGTTGTTTTTGTTGGGATTTTTGGATTTTTGGATTCGAAACAAACGCTCTGGTGAGCATTTCGATGTTTTCACTGGCTAATTGCAACCCTTTGCCACCTTTGGGGGATGAAGATGGTTCCTCGCGTATCCTCGAGGTGTCTTCTCCATAATTCTCGACGATAAAATTTTCGTTCGTTCGTATGACATCGACTTTGAAGAAAACTCGAAATTGTCATTGGTGTCTAGTAGGGGGTTGTTTTTATTGGGATTTAGGCTCGAGGATTTTTGATTTCTGAACCCGAAACAAATGCTTTGGTGAACGAGGGTTTGTAAAATATTGGAATATCGGTTTCCTTTTTTTCATCCCTTTTGTTTACCAGAGTTTGTTTATCGTTGGTTCATGGTTACCTTATGAAACATCGAGACCGTCGCCCATGGGCACGTACGAAAAAAAAAAATAAAAATAAAAAATAAAAAACAGCAGCCTCTTCGTCCGGGGTTGCCAGGTTACCAGGTCGGCAGACCTGACTTTGTCATAGCCCGAGGGTCGGGGCAGACCACTTCCAATTATAAGAACATCGGGCTTTGTCCGGGGCTTTTTAATTTTCCGTCCCTACTGAGTTTCAGACGTATTTAAGATTCATTTTTTCTTCCTCCTACTCCTCCTCTTCTTCTTCTTCTATTTTTTGTTCTTCTTCGCTTTCTGGGTGGTGCGCATGTTGCAACAACACCGGGAGTCTAATTCCCTTTTTTTCCTTAAGAATAGCGATTTTTCGATTTGTTTATAAGAATTATATAAACAATTAAGGATCGAACGAAATGGATTGTTCTTTAGAATCGCCCCATCTTTCGTTTCAATCCACAACATTTTTTTTTATGACCTCGAATTTATCAAGGTCGTAAAAAAAAGGTCAGCCAAGTTTCAACCCTTCGGTCCGAAAACCACCCCTGGTTCGATCGATCGGGGATGAATTTTCGAACCAACAACCCCTTCGAAATTTCCACGTTAAATCTCCCCCTCCCTCTTTTTCACAACAGAATGGAGGTCCACGATGGAGGTGAAAGCATTGGCGGCGAAGCGAGAGAAATAATCGAACGAATGAGGGGTGAGGGAAGATGATTAGATGAAGGAAATAGTAGAAGCGCACAGGGAAGGCTCAGGCTGAGCTGGATTCACTTGGTTCGAAAGGAGAGGGGCATGAGAGGGCGAGACAGAGAGAGAGAGAGAGAGAGAGAGAGAGAGAGAGCGAGAAAGAACGAGGGGAATGGAAAAGCGACGACGATACCTTGCGGGCTTGTTGGTTGCGCTGATGCCTAATTAGCAGAGTGGTATCGCGACGAGAATTCTCCCCGGTAGCAGATTCTATCCTGCCACTCCATAAAGGCCATGAGCCGGGCAAATATCGCCGAACGAGCGAAACTACTAGGTGATATCAAGCTGTTAAAGGGAGAACGCGAGATTATGAAATAGTAACGAGGGTAAAAAAAGAACAAAAAAAAAGAAAAGAAAAACAACACAAAAACATAAAACGAAACAAACGAACGAAAGAAGTCGAAAGCTCTGGCGCCCTTCGGCCTTTGCCTGCCCGGAAGGACATTATTGTTATATATTTTTTTTTATTTTTTTGAACGTTCGTCACCATTTCCCACCCCTCGGGGCTCAGGGTGTGTTTTCAAGCATATCAGAAATTTTTATGAATGAACAACGGTGACGTTCACACCGAGAATATGTACGTTTCCTCTTAAAATCTCATCCTCGAAGGGGTTGAAAATCCTGAAATTTTTTGAAAATTAAATATTTCTTGAGAAATTTCATATTGTTTATCGAACGACGATTTTAGAATTTAGTCAAAATTTGCGAGCGTTGTCTTCTCTCGATTTTTACCTCGCGTTTCCGCCATTTTGTTTACAACGAAAATTTGATCGAATTTTTCATAACGCACTTTTTTCCAACCCATGAATCCTTTCAACAATGTACTTCCGGTGTACGCCGGCGTCCCTATCGCCACGAGGACCAATTAGGTTGATAAATTTTGTGATACGCGTTGGACGGTTGAACCTCGAACGAATACTCCCTGTAATTACATTTTGATTTGTGGCTTTGGTTGAGCTTTCGACGTTCGAAGTTCACCCTTCCTCCTTTTCCAACCCTCTTGGATCCTCCTCTTCGTCTCACTTCGTACAGTTTCCGTGTTATGGTATTAGTACCAGTTGATTGCTGGTGTCCCATTCATAACATATATATATATATATATATATATATATATATATACGAAGGATCATCGGAGACCGCATGGTTATCAGATCAGATTTGCGAACTGTATATCACCTATCTAGATTTCTCCTAATACTATCAAAGCCAAGAAGCTCGTTACCCGGTTCTCGCATCGCCAAGTATACGGATATTCGAGCCATGCAGCAATATCGAACTCGGGGTTTGAAATTTTCATACAAGTATTTCCGACTACGTCCTTGGTACGTCCCAGAGGGCACCTCAAACGAGGTCTGGGATTTGCTTAAGGACTCCTCTCACTGTACTCTTACTCGTTACATTCTCGCTACATACTCGCTTCAACCGATCCGAATCTGTGAAGTCGACGACATTTTCGATCCTTTATGATCTTGTTACGACCTTGGGAATTCGATTTTGTTTATTCGTGGTCGCTCACGAGGTCGTCATGAGAAATAAGACGGGAGGTCAGAGTGGATGAAAACAATATTTTCAATTGGACGAGGCACGGGGTTAAAATTGGCTAGGTTTTAGAAACAATACTATTGTCAAGGTCATAAGTATCACGATGCAGCTAGTAAACGATTATTCTATGAAAACAACATATGAGGTCGATTAGAGGTCGTTCGCTCCTAAGACTCGATAGAATCCATTGTTGTTTATCTTTCTATCGAGTATGAGCCTAATCCTATTCTCCTTAAGGTCACAAGTGACATAACCGATCTCACGAATAATTTGTAATAAATAAAATAAAGCAAGGTCAACCAGAGGTGAGTTGATTACGGGGCTATCAAGAAGGGAAGGAGTGCGTCGGGTCACGGTTCTCGAGTCTCGATATCTACCAAGCATGGAAGGTAGATGGAATTGAGGCGTGGGGGAGGAAGGGATGGGTAGCAAATAAGGTTGTCGTCCGTTCCCATTGAGGCCCTTGGGACGTAGTCCTCCCATCCCGCTGGTTCGTACTAGCGGAAAATGAAATATCACGGTGAAATGCACGGTGAGCCTGAAATAGGAAAGGGACCACTCCCCGAGAAAAAAAACCAAAGGCCAACACTCTTAGCAACTCGCCTGAAGTGAAGAATAAATACGTAAAGCAAGTTTATGCCCATAAAAGAGAGGTGAACGTGGAAAATCCAACCAAATGGAACAAACAAAAAACACACGCACACAAACACACACACACATAGATATATAAATATTTCTCGGGAATTCAACACGTGGTGTTCCTCCAGTTGTAGCACCAACTTCTTATTGTTGCACATTTTATAAATAACCAACGACTAAGGATCGAGTGTCTTCTATCACGAGATAAAAAAGAAAATGAAAAAAAAAAAGAAAACGAAACACCGTGGAATAATCTATATGCACTACAGTCGGATTAGGAATTAGAGAATGGCGGGGGGGTAGGAAGGGACTTGAGAGGGGTTGGTTCAGCATCACGTTCTAGCCACTGATAATCCCTCGGCATTGACTGCAGTAGGAAGCGGAGTTGAGAGCAGTTGCCATATGAGCTTTCCATTTCTCTGGGATTACGGGACATCCGGGACTAGTCGAGAGGTGGGGAGAAGGAGGACAAGGGAGGGGAGGGAAGAGTAACGAATAAAAGATAGAGGAAGTGAGGAGCCCCATAAGAAGATCCGAAAGTACGCCGAAATACATTCGTATTATGTGAAGTATCCCCGAAGCATTGTTATGCAGCGCGTGACAGACATTCTTTATTATTCCCGACGTCTCTTCTTGATACGAAACATCCCTCGAGACTATTTTGGAATAAACAAGATTTCTCTTTCTTTTTCTCTTTTCGTTCCCTTCTGAAATAAGTTAATAAATAAATAACGTCCTAATAATTGTCCGAAATACTATTTATCGATTAGAGGTGGTTTTTAAAAATTAAGGGTGGTTCAGGACGATTAGGACAAATTGTCAGTTATTAATTAATCGATTAATCGAGAACGATCCATCGATGAAAATTGTTGTTTGTTTATCCATCGTTGAGATTGTTTATTCTTTTTTTTATTAGTTTCGTTAGTTTACCCTCGTTTATCCAGTCTTTGCGAAGATTATCCGGAAGTTGTCGTACGTAAGATTTTTCTTTGTATCTTCCCCGTATCGTCCTCGGTTTATCACGAGGGATAACACCCCTATAGCGTTATCGTGAGATCGACAACTTAGGAGCGCGAGAAGTGTCGCGAACGATAACGCTACTAGAGCCTACGGGCGCGGTTCTCCGATATTTTCACAGCACTCGTTGCGCGCCCCCTTCAGTATTCAAAGAACGCCCTTTCGTGTCCGCACTGTCGCGTCCTCTACTCGCACAACCCCCGCGTGTAGCAGCACTTCCTATTTCTCCTTATCATTCGCTTCGCCTCTTCCACGAGCTCACTGTCTATCTTCCCTTCTTATTCATTTGTTTTTTTTTCCACCTACTCAACCCCTATATTATTTCCGGTTACGTTTGTTCCAACGATTGTACGACTCGAAATTTCTTATCGATCTTATCATTAATGATCGTTACGTCACGATTTTTAATTATCCTCGAACGATTTCGTTTGAAAAATCGTTAAAACACGACGGTAAGAAAACTACCCTTAGACTAGCCACTACCCCTTCGACTCGAAATTTCTTATCGATCTTATCATTAACGATCGTTA
>JAPYZT010003967.1:0-31186 GCA_030522965.1 Tryphoninae sp. A BG-2022a | reverse complement strand
TGGGAAATACTTCGAATAGTTTGTATGTATATTTTTTTGTAGAATAAAATTCTACTTTAAAGAAAAAAACAGCGAGAACTTAATTGCGCACCTAATACTCGTATATGTAACGAAAGAGTTCCGTTTCGTCGCTTTTCTCCCAGCGATACTTGCACCATGTGCATCTATCCATTAAAATTACATCATAAGCTCACCCACGATATAAAGCCTTTGCGAGACAATCGATCGTACCTATCGATTGCTTATTTTATTTTTATTTTATTTTCCTTACGAATGGCTTCGCTTCTGGCAAAATGATCGACGCGCAATGTTCTCTGTGGCGAGACGATGAACGACGCCACTCGATTAACTTTTCGTTTCTTATTATTCATCGCTCGTGGGCCTCTCCGTCGTATTTTCTCGTCTCTCGCTCGCTTCAAGTCACTCGCCCCTTTTGTCTCGCACCTCGAGGTGATGGAAGCGACGATTTTCTGTGGTTAATATCGATGTACTGTGGGAACGTTTTACTCTTACAATTAGAAGGAATGACTTCTAACAACGACCTACGTTTCAGTGATATTTTGTAATAAATAAATGATGAATTAATGGACTATCTTTTTTCGTTTATTCAATTATAGATGAATAAGTTAGCGGAATTAATGGAGGAAATTATTGATAAAGCATAAAATCAATGTGATATACGTTAGGGGTTGATTTATTGGTTTGCCATACGAGAGCAATGCTAATTTCCATCGCTCGTACGACGATATGATATTTGAATTTAGACGAATATTGCTCATTTCAACTAATTTGACGATATATAATATACGCTGCGTATGTATCCATGGCAATAGAGCTTGCAGAATCGATATGCCGCTCGTGTTCGCGCATTTTTACGAGGTGTTACCGTACTGTGTATATAACTACATTGTCATACCTACATATTGGCAGAACGTTTGGAAAATTGGGTTTGATTCAAACCAACGTTTGGAAATTCTCTTTGGAAATATCACTGATTGCGTTCGTCGATACGACCAAGAGAAAAATTTAACAACGTACTCGCTAAACTCGTTGCAGCGTACAAATTGTAAAAGTACGTGGTGAAATCCAGATACTAATTCCCATCCCTTCTATATTTTTTCGATACGCCAACATTTTGTTTTCATTCAAACGTCGGTTGTACAGAGAAAAAATATCAAGATAAATGGAAGACGTAGGAAGCTCGTAATGTTGTAAACATCGATCTTATAATTTCGTCCTTAGACACACAACGAATAAGGGATGGTGTTTGTTCACGACGCGGAGATACAGCGCCTGGAAAGACTCGCGTGTTTTCGCTTCATTTTTCAAGTGCTCTTCCCCCGTCCTCCTAGAAACTATCTCTGAATCGCAATGCTTCGAAAGGGAGAAAGGGTAGAGACGTCGCGCGATTAATTGGGTTCCGTCGTGCGAAAAATACTAGTTGCCGTCGAGGCGAATGAAAAGTAACACACGTAGCATACACCAGCAGAAGAAGAAAAGAACGAATAATAAAAAGAAAATAACGAAAAGAAAAAAAAAACTAGAAATATAATGACCCAGATCTGGAGCGAAGGCGTGGAGGGTAAAGAAGAGAAAAAAAATAACCACAGCCTAGTTTATGTATACAAGAAGGGGAGAGAGAGAGAATAGGGAGGGATAAGAGGGGAAACAGGTCTCGAGAGCCATCGTAAAAAAATATCTCGGCACCCGGGGTCGCATTCAAAGTCGCGGCGGTTCGTCGTCAGCGTGGCACGTTTTTTTCGCCCCTTTCTTTCCGCCCTTATTCTTCCTCGTTCCTCCCTCGCCCCTCACTTTTTTTTGTACCCCCTCTCCTCTTCGTCTCTTTCGGTTCTGTACGTTCTGGAAAGTCGCGTTCGCGAAGCTTTTTCTTCTGTGTACGTGCATGCTTCCTCTCGTTCGTTTTATCAACACCAATTTTTTTCTCACTTTATTCGGTCTTCTCGCTTAGCTCGTTCTCGCTCTCGTTTGTCACGTAATTCTATGCTATATGCCACTACATAAAAAATTGTATATAAAACTGTAGGTATACCAGGGAGGTAACGCGTTACGTAAAGACGGGGAGATAGAACGTGGTCGATTCAACTGCAGTTACGGATTCTTTATTTATGTTTTTCACTGCCATGAGGAAGCAATGAAAATTTTGCATCCACGAGGTTTTCATTGTTTGTGTGTCAAATCATCTTAAAACGTCAATATTACGTTTAATAAAATGTAATTTGTGATACGAATATCTTTGTTTTCTTTTTGAAATCATTGCTTAGCTGTATTTTAACAATTTTATGAGCCAATGCTTCAGTCTTATAATGGAAATAAATAAAAGAGTATCGTTTTTAGAAATGGATCAACGATGAAAAATCAAATGGATGCAAATTCAAATTCTACTTACAATAATTGTGATTGAACTTCTTTGTTCTATACACAGTCTTGTCATCTTTCAATTATCAATAATTTCGAGTATGTAGAATAATCTGAGCATGCATATCTACTAGACTTGTTCAAGAACTTGCTAAAACTTCAGCCATATAAATGGAAAATAGCTTTGTACGTTCTCTCTGCTGTTCCTTCAAATTGTTTGTCCCTCCTCTCATTAGGAAGGTAATTGTTATATCCGCAACTATGAGACTCGCGAAACCCGCAATTTGGTCTTGATATGTCAGAGAAATGCGTTAATTATGAGAGTCTCTACTATTCTCGCTGTCTAGTACTTTGTAAAACGTTCCCGACTAACTGCAATCTGAGATTCCACTCGAGAATCAAAATTTCACGGTACATTCACGAATATTACGGAAATTAATGCTTCCATTACTTGAGAACAAATAGGTTTGTGTGCGGAAAAGCGCAAGGAAGGAATACGAGATGCAAATTGAGATCGGTGCACACGAGACTGAGTGGCACACTATGTACATACACGGGCATCGTTGCGCAAGTAGTAAAGGTCAGTAATAGTCAGACCGCGCCGCTAGGCGTATCCGAGCTGTTTTGGACTTCATCGGTAATTTCATCGGATTTTCTTTCGCTCTAGCGATGTTAACGAAGGTCTCTCCTATAATAAAACACTACCCATCGCGTAAAAATAGTGCTAAAACAGTGCTAAGACTAATTGTACGAACACCGTGATACTGCGATAAAATGCTTTATCCTTCGTCAGTGTAAATATTAAAAAATATCGTTATTAAAATACGACGTCGCAACTGCTGTGTCGGTTATTAAAATGAAAATTTCCAACCGCGGATACACTGAAAACATCACGAAAAAAGACAACTGCGTTGTAAAATTTCATTCCTCCACAGCTCATATTTTTCTAGACAGAGTGCATAGCGCTGTATCACGACTTTTATATTCTACGTTATGAATAATTCCGATTTGTTCGTTTATTTTTATGTACGTACCGTTCACATCGTTTCTGTTATGTTCATTGCAGTAAATAAGTAAATTTTCCACGTGTAACGAATGAATATACAATTTAGTTTCGTAAGTTCTTTCTCGTATTATAATTTTCGAAAAATGAAAAGATGAACACATTTTTAGATTTCTGTATAAAAACTCTTATATTCTATGTAACGTATCGTAACAAATTATTCGATGGATTGTCAGAATTTACTCGTCCCTGATAACACGTAGACCAAACTCATCTCGCACAAAAAATTCGATTACGACATTTCATTATAATTAATTATATTATAATTGCGTTTATATTTTCATGAAAAAATCAGCTGGCTTTCATCCAAACTAATTATATTACGAATAAATATTAGATAATGTACGAATTAATGGTCTCCCGGAATAATTATAAGTTATGTTAACAAAAAAAAAGAAAGTTTGAAAAAAGACAAATGTGAAAGCTCGAATCTGACATTACGATGTCGAAAGTCCACGCTGTAGTAAGATGGCGCGATTGCGGGTACGGTGGATGATGGGGGCGGTGGTTAACGTTCTCTTCAACGTCGGAAACCCGATCGGGTAACGCGATATTTCCAATCCCCCGTTCACCCGCGACTCAGCATCGCTATACTACATTTTTTAACGAGTAATAATATATCTTGGATAAGATGCCACTCGACCGGCTCGTCATTTTAACTCAAACTCTCTTGTTATCTTCTTAAGCCTTTTTCTACCCCTTTGAAAAATATATACGCATTACCCGAGAGTCGGTTGTATTACGAGGGTTGAGAGACTAATTTTTGAAAATTCGTAATTCGTCAAGTTATTGTTATTCATCCATCTTCGCCCAAGTAAACTACGATATCGCATAATAATTATAAGAAAAATGTGAAAACTGGAGTTTTAAGCTCTCGTAACGTATACTGTCCGATGGATGAAACTTTCCCAAAGTGACACTTCGTGAAACTTAAATAAGTTTGTGGTCGTAAAGCTGCGGTCCTCGACGATAAAAATCGCATAACGGCGGGAAAGAATATTTCTCGCTATAAGAACGTCGGATACTCGTATATTAAGTTTCTTCCAAGGGATGAGAATTTATTCTAGGACTTTGTTTACTCCCCCAGCGGAGTGAACATAAAATGGTTAACCTGTAGGATCTGTTTGTGAACTATATTGCCCTAGGCGTGGAACGAAATCGATGGCGATACTGAGAATGAAAGTTCAATGGCTCGTGATCGATATGCCGCATTCTCCTTCGTCGCTTGGTCAGACTAAAATTTTTACGAGCGCAGGCGCCAATCATGAAGGTTTGTTTGCGCAAGTTTTTTTTCCATTAATCATTTATAGTCTTTACAGTTTTCCCATCGCTCTAGCGACTAAATCCTTGACTTCGCAACTCTTAACTCCGTTTGAACTTCGATGAACAAGGAATGCAATTTTGCACCCTCTAGTCATTGCACTATCGAACTGTTCGATGTTACGCAATTTTTTGTTACGTGCGTTCGTCTTTAAGAAAATGAAGATTTCTCCTAATAAAATTCGAATTGAATTTCACGAGTATTGAATACATTTAGAAATGAATTCCGAACGATTTTTATCGAGTTTCGTTGGAAAAAAAGGGCAGGTATTAAAATTGATTTTGTATAGCTTGGATAATTCTCAGTTGAATGGAAACTAAATTACTTAATTGGCATGTGACGCAGTCATGAAATTGTAGGCGATTTGCGTCAAATTACGAAGATTGGTTTATCACAGGTTAATTCTTCGCGCTAACGATGAGTCACTAATTATTGCAATTTTATTCCACATTGAAAAGTCCCTTCCTTTCTCTCTTTCATTTTGCCCATTTCCACATGGATGTATCAATGACTCTACATTCTTCTCATTTATGAATCCGAGATAATAAAATCAGTAATTTTATAACACTCTTATCTTGAGCTATTTCGCGAATATTTAAAAATGATCTCGGTTATGATTAATCGGAAATGAATACTTTTTTATCGCAATCCATATGATACCCTCCTGTTTTATCTCTCATTTTTTTCTTCTTGGCTCGTAATCTTAGACTCAAAGTCGTCTACGCTTTTCAGATTTTTTCTTTATCACTATTGCGAGCCCACCGTTCGTCTCATCATCGTCACACTATGCTTTTTTTTCTCCTACAGCAATTTCTGGATGAGCCCCCAGGCAGTGCCATCTGGGTCACGTTACGCAAGAAGAGGGCAAACGTCCCGTCGTGACGTACATATATACGCTCTTCAGCCCGACACAATACCTAACTTCTCCCGTACAACGTAACCGGCTGCACAATGCTCCGATTATTTTCATTCCTTCGAGCTTCATATTCTCCTTCCCCTTATTGTCTGCATTCGTTCGTTTTGATTACACTTATTGTTTATTTTACATTTTTTCATTTCCTTTCATTTCACTCATTCCTCGCTGTAATTATTTATAGTTGCGCATCCCTCCTTCACTTAGGGGTTGTTTTTGAAAATTCCCAGAACAAGACAAATCTCACATTTCCTATTCTCAATTTGTCAGCGGAAAGAAGTGAGTATTCACACATTCAATATTTTTTTTGTTAGTTATTGGAACAGTTTTCATTTTATCTTTAAAATATTGTAATTATTATATTATTGCTGTAATTATTTATAGTTGCGCATCCCTCCTTCACTTAGGGGTTGTTTTTGAAAATTCCCAGAACAAGACAAATCTCACATTGTTATTCTCAATTTGTCAGTGGGAAGAGATGAATATTCACACATTCAATGTTCTTTTTGTTAGTTATTAGAACGGTTTTCATTTTATCTTTAAAAAATTCAACCCTTGCCTTTTTTTCTTAATTTTATATTTATATTCAAGAAAAATGCTATTTTTTGCATTTTTAAATAAAAGATCTCTACATTTTTCCGATATTAATAATATATTTTGCGATATGTCGATTTGACAATTTTTTTTGCGTCAAAACTTTGATTTTGCGTAAAATGTTTCTCATCAAAAACTGTACACCATGCCTCGAATTTGAGGAAAATTTGCAATGATCGTTGGAAAATTCTTCAATTTTAACTGTTTTCCTTCATGTACGACTCATCTATCTATTTTATCAAAGTAGATTTTCACAGCATGACGGAGGTCTAGTTGTGCATGAAACGAAGGGGTCTCGGTACAGGCTTTGGCGTGGGCTGTTCCAACTGATAACACTTTGGTCTACTAATTTTCACGTGGTTCGCGATTTCCGCACGTCCGAAACAGCATACACCAACCGCCTCGGAGCTTATCCGATCTAGGATTTTCAACGTGAGCTTTTGTTATTCGGAGCCGAACCATGAGAAATTACAAAAGAGGCTTCGAGTAATCCTACCAGCTTTGGCAAAACTCCACGTGGGATTTACCTATATATACATACACACATACACACACACACACACACACATATATATATATATATATATATATAGGATTAGAATATCGTGTTTCTCTTTTCTCCTACATCAAGTTCGATTGATAGTCCAACCTTTAGATATTTTACTCGCCTAACTAAAATTATAAACATTTACTTTTTATGACTAAAAACATACATGATAATATTTTTCTTAAAAAAGTAATATAATCCTGAGTTTTTTCGAATAATTTGAAATAATATTTTTGGCATGTAAACTAAAGCAAAATGATGTTAAATCATGAATATTATTAAAGGGTTAGGCCTTTAAGATAACCTATTAAAGGGTTAGGTAAATTATTTCAAAATTCAATGTTTATTATTTATTATTCAAAATCTTATTTTAGTGGTTTTTAAACACAAAAAACACTATCGCGTTCGTTCGAATGCGTCACCAAAATTTTCGGATTTTTCGTTATCATTATCATCAATTTTATTTTAGACTCTACATTTCGACATTCACTTCATGACGCTCGTGTCCATCAGCCACCCTTCATGGTTCTCTCATTCATTACTGGTACGAGTATAGAGCACATGCAGTGGCGCTTGAATTTCGTCATCGATAAAAGCCCACCGGGGAAAAAATATTTGGTTCGTCCTTCCATAAACCACATGTTCCTCGAATACACGAAGTAATTGTCAACAAATTATTCGTGATTTGGAAAAATGAAAATATTCTTTTGAGTGAATACCTGTTTCCCTGTTAGCTCGCGAAAACTGTTACCAATGGAAGTACAATACACATATTACCTCGGACATTGAAATAAAATGGCCGGAGAAACGTATACCTACGTTTGTGTGGTAAAAGATAATTATTCCATCGAATTACAAATTGAAATTTTTACCATCGAGATATTTCGTCCGCTTAATTAAAATGTTTATGTTCGCATTGCAATTTAAATTGGTGGAATGAAATTTTGTCGCTATACCTACACGTCTACATTGTCATTGTACAAACAACATAAATAAGCCCGACAGTGAAATGTGTCGATGACTTTTTCAGTACACGAAACGAACGCGTTTTAATACTCGAGCGAATTTGCAAAGAATTATTATTATCTTCTAATTAATATTTAACGATGTTAATATTGAAATATGTGGAAATCTTAAAACGAACAATAGGAAAATATACAAAATTGAATGAAAATTTTTTACCACTGTAATCGGTTTTACATACAAATATGGAAGTAAATCCTAAAAATGGAATAGATGCAATATTGAATTTTGTATTGAACGGTGCATGCAGTGTTTGATTAATTACGTAGAAGCTCTTATCACAATCAAACACGCCCTATTGAAAAAAAACGGACCGAAAACTATGACGCAAAATGACGCAATCATCACGCTTGTGTCATTGAGCGCATCATTTTCCAGCCCATAATCGTGGGATAATCATTTCGTTTGTGTTTCGATAAGAAACGTTATTGCAACAAACCACGAGATATGGCGAATAAAATCGAGACAACGTTGTCGCAGGGCAAACTTGGGTGTCGAAATTAAAAAAAAAGGGAAGAAAAAAATAAACGTTAACGCAGGATTTTCCGAGCTAGAAAAAGAATTTGCTAAAGGAGAAAAGTGTGCTCGTCAACATGGTCGTGAATGAGAAACGTTAAAGGAAAAAGAACCGGGAGATGGAACGAGTATTCGAAAGTCCCGACGAGAAGACGAGAGGTGTATACGGGGATGGTCGAGGCTGCGGGGGGTTGGAAGCAAAAAAGCGCGCGAGAATGAAAGGCTCTATTTGCGTGTGTACGACTCTTGGAAAAGCAGAGAGCTTTCGACGTGTTGTTATACTCGGTATGTATACGTACGAGGTACAAACGCCATGTGGGAAATGTTTCGCGAAAGAAATTCGCGAGCGTGCAAACTGGTGGGCCGCTTTGTTGGACGTCGTCACGATAAACAATTCCGTTTGCTCGAACGTAAACCAGCCTTTGTGCATGAATATTTCATGTTATTTGCACTGGAGTGCACGACGTGCACGCCCTCGTCGGACGGACCGAGAAGGCGCCAAGAGTTCAATGCCGACGCCGTGCTAAAAGCGCGCAAGAGAGAGAGGGAGAGAGAGATATGTCAGGATTTTTCTCCATGCTTCAGGTATATGGATAATAATGCTATGAATTTACGCGTGCAAGAACGATTGTTGAGAAGAGAAATATCTGTAATGGGACAGACGTAAAACTTTTGAAGAATATGTGTTGTTTTATAACAAACATGTCGAGGCAAACTGAAATAATATGATTTTCGTTCTTAGTAGGTGATACATGAAACTATGCGCATTGAAGATTTTCCATTGAAAACGATTGTAAAAAATCCATTTTTAGTATTTATAAATGAATCAACGAAATAAAAAAAAAAAGTCAAAATTATGTTTTTAAATCGTTAATACAGAGAAATTGCGATAAATCGAAGACGAAACTATGATACGGATGGTGTACGATAAATTTCAAACCAATTAGATTCGTGAAAAATAGTAAATATATCATTTTTCACGATTTCAATGAATTTTTCAAAAACTCAAAAAAGTCAAAAAATTGATATTTCGTATGGCGGTAATTTTGAGCGTGTGGTTCGAATTTTAATTTAACACTGGACGTCGTAAAAGCTAGCTTGCAGATCTGGATAGTGACGTTGAATTCGTTCCAATACTTGGATTTTTATGACTGTAACGACAAGTTGAAACTTATATCAAAATATCCAAGCATCGTCCTATGAATTTAAAAATCTGAAAAGCATGGAACATTGATTGCAACCCGAAAATGTATCGAATGAAGTTGTCGATACACTCGCAATTGAAGTTGCATCCCTTTAAGTGACACAATGTTATGTGTAAAAGTATTTTTTGATTTACGTTGTTTCAACTTTTAACTTTAAAATTGAACGCATTGCGTGGGCAATTTGCAATTTTATACGCACTTCAGGAGATTATTTGATTTCAGGATATAGTGCCTGCCATACCGATACGTAATAGATTTATCGCTGAAAACGGTCGATTTCTCTCTCGTCATCTGTGAGAGATTACGCATTTTCAAAATGAGCGAAATAACACGAGAATTTACGATCGCATGCAACACGACGGGAGTGGGCTGAAAGCGTTACAACCGGTTTGCAACGGGGAGCGAAACGCGTACATATAGCACCGAGGGTGTATTTATCTTATCCCCCTAGCGAGTGACCGCGTTATCACCACATCCGTTAGTTATATGCTGCATTTCCCTGGACCGTGTCGACGGTTTCGAATCCCTCTCGTCGATGCCTACCTATGCCTCCTCGCGTTCCTGCTTTTACTGCCATCGAAACTGATTTATTCGATTTGAGCGCTCGTTTGTCCATCCGGTTGTGCTATAACTATAACTTTCGCCCCTGCGTCGATATTATTAACGGCTGCAGGCTTCGATGAGCCGAGATTCGATGATGACATTTTCCGAAAAAATCTCGACGTCAATTTATCCCTTCGATCAATATACGTTTATTTTAAACTCCAACGATGATCGATAGAATTTATCTTTATAATTTCTCTCATTATTAATATTCGTTATTTTAAACCTTCATTCTATAAATTAATCATCGATACCTAAATATAAAAAAAATGAATTATCGAAAAGTAAACAAAAATGTTTAAAAATTGTTTTTGTAAGATCGTCGCGACAAGCATTGCACGTATGTTGCAGGCGATGAGACAGTGTGTTCGCTAAATCCAATGAGGATCACGGGCAGTACGAGCAAATGCCAAATACATACAATTCCTGACGCGTATTCATTTCTGTTTATGCGGTTCCTACACCAACCTCGATACGATACATATACGTGTATGCATACACACATAATGATATATCTCACGTACAAACCGTCGTCCGGTACGAACTGTTCCTTTATTTTATGCATGGAAAGAGCTCTGATATCGTCTGCCCACGACAGACCGTGCCTGCCTCCACTCGCCTCGACGTTTTATAATCGAATTTGCATTTTAAGTCGCTCTCGCTCTCTCCGTTTCTTATGCACGTGGATACGTATATCCTCCGTCCCGATTCACATTTGCCTGGCTGGATGGCTGGACCATTCACGCTATTATATACACCCGCTCCGAGTATAATCGCGAGCAAGTAAGCCGCGCTCGCTCGTATAATATACGCACATGGAGTAGATGAGACATGTCAGACGGTCGGCTATTCGTGCGGAATAACTATTCGCTCTTCTGCAATTATTACGTCCCAACGGCATTTAAGGCAAGGTCAATATCTTAAATGTTTTGGAAAAATTGCAATTATTTTGAAAAAATGGCAGTTATTTTCGAAAAATTGCAATTATTTTGGAAAAATTGCAATTATTTTGGAAAAATTATTTTGGAAAAATTGCAATTATTTTGGAAAAATTGCAATTATTTTCTAAAAATTGCAATTATTTTGGAAAAGTTATCAATTTCTAGAAATACTTCCAAAATCAATGAACAATTCTCAGAAATTTTGAAATAAATGTCAATGTTACTGAAAACCTATCGCAGAAGTAGGTAAAAAGTTTCAATTTTGAATAAAAATTCCATCAGAAAGATGAAAAAACAACGGTTTTCCGATGACGTTCTCTATTTGCGTTTTCGTTCTTCGTGATCGTCTGTCTCGTCGCTGAACGGACGGTTCGGGTCATAAAACATCGATCGTAGTGCCGTCGCACAACTCTGTTCGCGCTACGTGTTATCATTTTTCTGTATTTCTATTCGTATTATTGAACTGTTTGACGTTTTCAGTATCAATAAAATTCTTCTTTTTATTATCAATCAAAATCTCCCAAGATTATATCGATCAAAAATATCTTGACCTGTAAATATCAAAATAAGATTGAAATTAAATCCTATATATAGTACGTTTTATCGATTCGAAAAGTCCAACGTAATCGAAACGAACCAACAAACTGAAAACGTTTCATTTTAATGCTGATGAAAAATCTTAATAAGCTGCGCACCACTGCCAGTTTTCGTTAGTAAAACTAATTGAGCTATTAATATTCGTCTCAAAAAATCCGAAGGTTAGTTGCAACTTTGAAAAACTTTTGTACGAACAAATTTCTTAAGAAAAAAAGTAAAAACCTAAACTTTTCAAGTATATTTTCACTCTTCATCGCCTCTGAGGAAAAACGATGCTTGCAATATCTACGTTTCACCAAGGGTAGCGTGACTGTAATTTCCTTTTTTCAATTTTCGCGATATTCGAGAAAACTTGGGAAATTCTTGAAGCGAATCGGGACATATACTTTTTCAAATTCGATTTTCACTCGCATATATGACTTATCGAGATTGCTTCCATGCTCGAATTTTCTGGATAAGAATTTCGATTTATTCCCAGTATCGATAACAATAATAAATATAAAAAACAAAACAGATAGAAATATATGCGTTGCATATACACGTTCGTGACTGGCAAACTCTCAACGGCGGTCCCATGGAATTCATTCGCTTGCTTTTTAAGGTATTCCCTATGGAAGGTACAGTAGACCATTCGGTTATGCTTTACTAGTCCCAGAGGATTTTACCTCTTTTTGTCCAAAAAATTTACTCGAGGATAAGAAAAAGAAAACAGGAACGAGTGTACTAGCAGATCGTGCTTTTTACAATATTTACAAGCAATATCCAGTTCTACGGGCGTTTATTCGCTGGTGCTTTTCTTTTTATAAAAAAAAAACATTTCGCCGCTTCTATTGAGCTTTTACTAACCTACTCCACGTAAGACCCGTTGTATATAGAACGCATATATAGGTACAGGAATCTTTTACTGTGCGATCAACGGTGCATCGAATTTCTAAAGCCTCTCGACGTGTACTACGTACATTTTCGTAGATTAAAGAACCTCCTGTAACATTATTACCGCGTAAGCTAAACAACATCCGCGAAACGATTTCACATGATTAAGAACAGAGATTAGGGGTGGAGATCAGCAACGCTCAACGAACGTTTAAACCTTGAGAGTTGGTTCTCCGAAATCTGAATGGTTAAAGGGTGAGCTATTTTGCACCCAGGTCAAGTTGTCCGCAAGCTATCGTAATTACATATTTTGCGAAGGAAATATATAATAATCTGATTGTGAGACAGATCTGGGCAAACGGTGCAATGATGACATATTGCTATATGTGAGGTCCGTAAGCGTTATTCGAATGTTTCGAGATTTGAGCGAATGGTATGTAAAGATCTGCATATACCTATGCTATATTATAAAATACTTTTTAGATAACATGAACGCAAAAGATAATTATTTCGTACGTACGATTGTTTAAATATTGCAGGAGATCAAGAAAAATCCGGAACTTACGAAAATTGTTGATTTTTTCAATTTCTTGCTATTTAATGTGAATTTTCTCGTACGAGTATATCTCTATATATAATATATAGATACGGGTGTATCTAGATATATAAACAATGTCGGATTGTCTCAACACGTAGGTGTGTATGTATACAGGGTGAATTTTAGAAGATGTCACAGACTTTATTCTAAAGTAGATTGGATCATTACAAACAAAAGTTACAAATATACACGGGGGATATTTTTAATAGTTTACGAGATATCAATTTTTGGTCCAGAGCACGCCGAGAAGCGTTGGAGCCGCCCACTCCCCGCTCTAACAGCCAATGCCGGAGAAATAACAATGACTGCATAATAATATAATAAATAAAATTAACTGTTCTGGATTTTACAACCCCAAACGTAACGCCCTGCACTGTGCTATCTATACGGCTAGGGCAGGAGTGGGCGTCTCCAACGCTTCTCGCCGCGCTCTGATTGGACCAACTTTATAAGTTCATAGCTCGTAAACTATTAAAAATATCCCTAATGTATATTTACAACTTTTGTTTGTAATGATCTTATTTACCTTAGAACAAAGCCTATGACACCTTATGAAACTCACCCTGTGTAGGAGGTTGATGCTTCGCTGTAGGCTTAACTCAATGTGGTTGACAGTCCAGTGTTGAAAGGGCAGAGACCATAGAGATAGGGAGAAAGAGAAAGAACAATCGGCTATCGCTCTGCCTTTGCGTACTGGCTAAGCGTGGTGGGAATAGCGATAGGCTCCCTCATTTGCCTTAACTGTTCATTTATATGTGTTAACAGTTCGAGGCTAGTCTAATTTGTGCACGAAATAAGCGCGTTAGCCATCGATATTACGCTGCATGTGAAATATTTAATTTGTATTAAAGTTTTTAAATTCAGCGTTCACACGTTCTTTCGGTGATGTTAGGGTTGTATGACATTCTACATGAAGGGAATAATATCTACTAATTATGTAATAGCGAATTAACGAAGACAAATAGAAAAAAACAAATTTTTTCAGTTTGTCAATTCTTTTCTCTCAAAATTAGGAGCATGCACGTAGTTCAGATTTAATCGAATTATAACGCGATTGATAAACCGTATTACTTAATTTTTACAGTTTTAGGTTTGTTAACCGATTTTAATTGAATAATTAATATTTTATCTCTGTGCAGTGAGTTGATGAGCCCAGCTGCACCAAGCTGATTTAGGTTGAGCCACGCTGAGCAGAGGTGGGTTAAGCTGAGCTAACGATAAGCTGAACTAAGCTCAGCGAAGCTGTGACGCATTAATGAGTGGTTGGGTGGCTCAATTGAGTTGAATGAGGCAATTTAACTAAAATTTTACTTTTTTAAATTGTCGTTGAAGTTATGGTCGATGACCCATCCGGATTGAGGGAAGTTTATCGATGGATGGGCTCGCTGTTCTTGGCCAGATAATGATATTGCATTGCAATCGACTAATGCCGATTGCAAAGCGTTTTTTTATACCGCGATCCATGCCACTCGATCGGATTCACGTTGATGCCGGTGGTACTCGCATTGGGATTTGCAACTCTTAAAAATCTGACACGTGGCTGGTGGCCAAATGGGACTTCGTGGGCGAGGCGCGAGCTAACGACTCCATGATCGATGACCTCGTGGACAGGGAGGGCAGCCATTTGGACTCACGTGAATGCGATAATGTTTCATAGCACAGCAAAGGAATTACACCACGCGATCGATGACAACCATGGTGTGTTAGTGTGCTCGACGACGCACTTTTCCAAGGTCCTTGGGCGGTTGGCTTTTGGAAAAGTCGAAAAGTAAGTACAACATCCTTTTTCTCAGTATTTTCTCGATCGATTCTCGCAGTACCGATTAAAATTTGACTTTTTTAAATACATTTATGTGTCAAAATAAAATCGAGCTTTCCTAGATCATGAACCAGATGAGCTTCCCTCATCTAGAAGGAAAGTAGTTTGATACGTACGATGCATTACACCCGCAATAAATTTTGAATAAATTCAATTTTATTAAATCGCGCGATTAAAAATGTACTTATTTGAAAAAATTAATAGAATTATGAAGGAAGTCGTATTGCACGAGAACAGAGCTTGCACGCAAAATTTGAACTCGGATTTGAACGTCGCAAACAAAAAAAACGCCTTAGAATCTTCGATATTTTTAATCAAACATTTGCATATACTCGATCTTCGCACGAGAGAGTTTTTTTAATTACTTGAAAAAGTATGAGCTCGCTCGAGTTAATTTATTTTTGTTAATACTTATTACGATCATAACGTCATCTTAACTGTTATGCGTTGCTCTGTTGTAAGATTGGAGTGAAAATTATGCTACGCGTCTACGTAAATATGTAAAAAAAAACTTCTGTGCGCGATATAACTATAGCGCGCGGTGGCACTTCGAAAGTAAATTATGTCCGCGGATAAACGGATGAAAATTTATTTCACGTCGGGAGAACGCGTCGTATACATTTGCTTGGATTTTTTTTTCGTTCTTGCTTCGTCCGCGGTCTTTAGTCCACGGCTAATCACGGTATACATAGTTATATACCGATCCAGCAGGACGAACGCTATGTAATCGTATAACTTGTTTATATGCGTCAGATAGGAGTTGTTATCGCGACGACGGGGCTGTTTTGCCGTGCTTTATAACAGCGTAACGCTGAAACACGCTGAGAATAATCATTTGAAAAAAAAAAACTCCGAGGCAAAAGTGATGTGAAAAGGGGGATACGAAATGAGATCCTTACGTCTCTACTGCTCAATTAACGTTTTCCTCGCTCCCCAATTCTTCAGAATTTTTCGATTAATTTTCATCGCAATGACTATAATAGTTAATTACATATTTTGTTAATTACATATTTTTTTTGTTAATTAAAAACAGCAAATCATTTTTAAAATTATATAAAAGTTTTCATCGACGAGAATTATTATTTGAAATTTGCATCTTACATGTCTTCATATTTTTTTTCGTTTAAAAATAGAAAAATCGTTTTTGAAATTATATACAAATTTTCATCGACGAGAATTATTATTTGAAATTTGCATCTTACATGTCTTCACATTTTTTCTCGTTTACAACATAAAATTACGCTACATTGTGAAATTTACGATGTGAAGAGTAAGTCCTTTTAGAAATTGGATAATTTATCATCAGGCAATGAGAATTCTCCTCACTCCCAATTCCTTGTTACACTTGTCTCGTGACATTGCACGTATCGAATTCCTATTTCGTCACAAACTGAACAATGCAAAGTCCAGTATGTCAAAGAGCAAACGTAGCAAGAATTTAGTTCGAAAGTCGAAGCAATTAACTCAAAGGAAAACTGCATCGAGTGACACAGAGGAATAATAATGATGGTCGAGTGTTCTCGTGGGCGATCGTATCGTGCAGCCGTAGTACACTTTGAGTATACGAGCGTAAATGCAAGTGAAATAAATTCACGCGATGTGCTTGACGAAAGATCAAACTCGCTGTTTATACCGAGCGAACTCAATACTGCATTATGTATGTGCGGATACTTAGACATTTTTATTCAAACTGCGAACTAGAAGGGAGACAAGGTAGGGCAAAAGCCGTGGGTGAAGCGTTGCGAAACTGTGAGTAGGAGCTTAAAACAAGGCAATCGGATTAGGGGATCGGCTGTGTGTGTATGCGCACGTGCGTATATACGTGTGTGTGTGTGTTTCGAGTATGGGTCTATGTTATATAGCGCAGGATCTCGTCCTATGAGAGTCCTACCTGCAATATCCTTTTATCGTCACGCTACCCCTTCCCGTTCTCATATCGCTACTCCTTGTCTGTGTTACCGCTAACGAGAGAGATACGAGCAGCAACATAACTCGGAAATACGTAGCACGTATTAACGAAGCAAGGAAAACGTGAGAGCTCTTCCCTGATGATATTATTGCTTCCGGAATGTGTGTATATATATATGTATATAATGATTTATACACTTGATAACATTTTTTTCTCTGGAAAAGTGCTTTTCTCTTTTCGCGTTTTAATTTAAAAATTTTATAGCCTCTATCGCTGGCAAGTCATTTTTATATAAAAGTCTAGCCGACAGTAACAAGAACAGTATTAATAGATAAAAGTGAAGGTGGTAAAAAATGTATATATATATATGTGTATATTGTATATATTTCGTCATGATAAGGGATAACCGTCTATGTCTACAAGAAAAGCTCTTTGTTATCTGTGCTTCAACTATACATATAGTTATACAAGTATGTATATGTATGATATATAAATATATGACGTATTAATCATTTGAGTACTCTTGAAACTCGTCAGTGATTCAATTAAGCTACTTATTCGGGTCAACGTGAGAAGGAAGTTGAGATTTATATGTACGTTATATGTATAGAGTTCGTTACATGGTGTTATCAGCCTATCGCCGACCATGAGATATCTCGCGATAAACAAATTTGAAAAATCTTTATAAATAATCTCGACTAGATTTTCTAGTCCTGCTTTCGTGATAATCAACTGAAAACTGGATGGAACTAACCGTTTGATAGGAAACTATAAGGACCATGTGCATCTACTACACATTCGTTAAAGAACACGACTTGAATGTTATCGATCAATTACAGGAGATATTGGAGATGGAAGGGGAAGGAGAAAAAGTGTTGTAGATCTGTGTCTCAATACTTTGCATCGCGCATTCAGATATGAGATTTTTTTGATAAGAACGTGATTTATCTTGCAGTCTTTTTACTTAGATAATGATAATAATATTGAAAATAAAAATGAAAATTTATTATTATTAATTAATATTATTACTGTTTAGCGGGCGTTATCGAAATGTCTACCTTATCTCTGATCTCTTGTCGCATTTTCTCTCGTTCCTCCTCCATTTTACGGTGCTTTTCTTTCCGTCTGTCCTCAGCCTCTTTGATGGCCTCCTGCCGCTCCCTCTCGGCCTCTTCCTCCTTCTCCTTGTCATCTTCGTCGCCACCCTCTCCACCTACCGCACCTGTAGCATAAAAAATACACAAAAAACTAGAGTTAGCATATTTTTTTAAATGTTACTATATATTTATGAACAATGCACAGATAGTCGTCAGATTATACCTGGCACATTGATTATTGGCATAATTTTTGTTTATTTAATTGTTTAACGTTAAAACCCTTCAGGGCTGAGGGAGAAAAATGTTTCGGAGCTCGCCCAACTCGTGTCAGGAGAAATGAATAATTCATAACGCGTAAATATTAACAGGCACGAAGCGGGGGTTCCACATCATCGCTCATCATTTCTTCGATAACCTCAAAATTGTAGGTGTTTCATAACTTCTCAAGGGGAACGAGGCAAACTGGAAGCCTCGAGTTAGCAAGGGTGGTTTTCAGGCTCGAAAAGAGGGTTGGCCACAAATATCGGGAATAAAAGTAGACGATTAATGCGATGTCTTGTGTTCGTTACACATATTTCACGGAAAACATTCGGAATTGGATGGAAAAGTACGGAGAACTTGAATAAATAAAAATAATTTATTTACCAGGTGGTATTTTCATCTTTTAATAATTTCGATTGACTCGCCAATTGAAATTGAGAATCAATATCAAATCATTGAAAAAAATGATAAATCATAAATTGCCTCGCTCCTGAAATTATTCTTTAATTATCATTTACGTTTATTTTACCAAAATCGGATATCACTATCCGATTTTCGATCATCGCTATGGAACTTTCGATCACTCGCGACACAATCACATTTATCACCGTAAGTGTAATTAATATTCCCACCGTCAATATTCGTCAAGGATCGTCAGCGTTGAATCTTTCGATCCTTCAAGCCCGATATGACACCAGCGGAGACAAGCGGAGAGTACGCGGAAATCCGTTTTCCCAATAGAGAGTGATATAGAGATTGTTAAGCCGGTATGAGAGAGGATTTGACCTCGAGCTCTTGGGTCGTGAGGTTCTTGAATTTAGTGGTGCTAGACGTATACTCGATGGTTTCAAGGCTATATCCCGAGCCGTTGTCGATGAGAGATGGACAAACATTGACGTGACAGCTTTATTTCGGTACGATCAGTACGCAGAACGCAATCTGTAGTATCGTTAATTCGAGTGACATATTCGAGTTAGGATATCAAGTGTTAGTCCTCTTATCGTGATTAATCTCTTACTTTTGCGCGTTATCAAAATAATAATCTATACCCCTGGAAATACTAAATAAAATTCCAGTATACTCGATAATATGATAATAAATTAATTGATTCTTTGAACACCTGGGGTGGTTCACTGGGTAGCGAGCAAGTTTAGTAACCGGAGGGTCTGGGGTTCGAATACTGTCACGGACATTTTTTTTTTTAATCGATTATGTGGATTAATGTTTAAAATTGTTCAATGCTGAGGGGCGAACTTAATTAAATTTAATCCTTTTCTCTCTGCTTGATAAAATAAAAATATAGTTATTGGGGTTTTCAACATTTTTTAAAAATTATTTTCAATCTAATTCTTGCAATTCGACAAATTCCACTCTCTTCCTGATAATATCGAAATGTATTGGTTAGATATTTTGATTTGTTTAAAATTTGTTTAAATACAGTTGTTACCCAAGGATCAATTATAACCCCGTCTGTTCACAAGTGATGAATATCTCTTCAACATAATTGGATTCCTCAACCATCCTTGAAGATCGTTCATTTCACACTTCGCAGAATGTCAACGTGGTTGAACCTCGAATAAGGGACGAAGTTCGTGGCTGAGACCCAAAGGACCACGAGAGGATTGCTGCTTCATGCCACTTCCGGAAATCGAATTATCCGTGAGATGCGATTGGTAGACCAATACTTCACGCTTCTCGCACTTCATTAAAAAAGGATCAAGTACATATATGTCTCGTTTATCTCTCGACTCTTATACGACCCTCTATACGAATACGCTAATGCAAGCTCATAGAAAAACTCGAGATCGGAAACTGTGAACACACTCGTGTTAATATTTTCAGATTCTCCCGAAAAAAATAGAAAAAAATTTTCGTCAATAAAGGGAACATAAATCAGAAGGTTGTAAACTTATTCGAGCACAGCTTTCGATTTAACGAAGTTTTATTGGTTCGCCAAAAGATAAAACCTCCGAACATATACGAGATTTTTACTCCGATTCCGCCTTTTCCTTCACCGCCTTAATCTTTTTTTTTGTTTTATTTCGCCCTTTATTCTTATCGTCTTTTTTTTTGTCACCACGGATACTTTCTATATATATCTATATAAACTTTCCTATGATTCTTCTCACCCATGCGATTTCGTTTTCACGTTTCTTTCCTCGTCTCATCTTGATGCCTCTCGATCTCCATTTACAGCTCGCATCGGATGTATGGAAATCCGGGTGGAATTTCCGGCATACCCGATCCGTAGTATATATATATACATTCGTACTTGGAGAGACGCCCATTTGCATCTTGGTTTTCCCATCTCTCCACTGCACATGTGTCTGCGCGTGTGCACGTACGTGTGTTTGCGGTTTTCTCAATGGGTTTGTGCGCGCAACGTGACGATATCTCCCGTGGGAATGAAGAGAGCTCTCGATATATACATGTATAGATAAATTGTATATGTGTGTGTATGTGTATTTAACTTAGCGATACAATACAAACCAACAAGGTGAGGAATACAAAAACATGTTTTAATATCCTAAATTTAGAAAAAATGAATATGTTTTTCCCATCTCTCCACTGCACATGTGTCTGCGCGGGTGCACGTACGTGTGTTTGTGGTTTTCTCAATGGGTTTGTACGCGCAACGTGACGATATCTCCCGTGGGAATGAAGAGAGCTCTCGATATATACATATATAGATAAATTGTATGTGTGTGTACGTGTCTATATTTGACTTAGCAATACAATACAAAGCAACAAGGCACGGAATACAAAAAACATGTTTTAATATCCTAAATTTAGAAAAATTGAATATGTTTTTTTCAGTAGATTGTACATTTTTATTGTTTTATAACTATTGATGGTTTATTCCATTAATACACTTAACTATCAGTGAAGTTTATATTAGTATGGTTATTACGATTTAATCGTTTTTCGGTATGTTACGGTTTTTAAATTTCCATTTGAAATCAGATTGTGAAAATTTAGAATGGGAAATTTGATATAGCAAAAGAAAATCTGGAACAATATCTCCGCGAACAGATTTATCAGCAGTCTTTTTGAGTATCGAGTGTCATCCAAATTTTCGTGCAGTTTTCGAAACTTTTTTCCAACGCAATTTTGGTACTTTGTAGTTTTTTTTCGCTTCAAAGCGAATAACCATAATTGTTGGATAAATGTTATTAGTAAAATCATTAGATCAATAGGTCAACTTTTTATTTACACTTTTCGAGAAAAGTCTTTTTGCTACAAAGTGGTTTTTCAATATTTGTTTAACGAATGAAGGTAAGAGGTGATAAACAAAATGGTTGAAGAGTCAAAGATTTTTCCTCTTCATTACGGGTACAGGCTCGTGCTCGCTTTTCAACACCTGCCGACTTTGTCGCGACAATTCATACAATTTAAAACGCGAAAAGAAAGCATCAACTTCACCATTCATTTATTTTCCGGTTGTTTCTCGAATGTTGCACCGCGGCAATTGATCTTACGTTTTACGGAAGTCCGAGCGTAGGAATCCCTCAAGGGATCCTGCGAGAAAACGCGTTAGTATTCGTTCATTCATTGCGAGTGTGGATTTAGGTATTTGACACGGGAAAAAGTGCTCACCGTGAGATAGGATGAATGTCTTTTTGCGGTCTGAGACTATCAGCCGAGAGCGGAAGTGAAGAAAAAAATTGGAAAAAAGAGAATATGGAAGAGAAAAGAATTTCTCTCCGACACGTCGTGAGTAACTGTACGTATTATTCGTCGAGTTTGTCATAGGGCGAGAGTGAAGGGTGCGCGAGCAAAGGGCTGTGAAGGGAATGCTTGGAACGATCCCTGACAAGAGCCCACGGCTGCCCCAGAGAAATTAATACCACTCTCATGTCCTCCGGTATTCCGCTACTCTGTCTCTGTCTTTCCCTCTCTCTTTTTCTCGCTCCCTCTCTCTCTCTCTCTCTCTCTCTCTCTCTCTCTCTCTCTCTCTTTCTCTCTCTCTCTCTCTCTCTCTCTCTCTCTCTCTCTCTCTTTCTTCTCTCTTTCTCTCTTTCTCTCTTTCTCTCTCTCTCTCTTTCTCCTCCTGTTTCTATATATATGTATATCGCCTTCATTTCTTTATTCCCCATTCACCGTTATTTTTTTTTCATTTAGTTCCCTTTTCATCCTTTTTCCACTATTCTCTCTTGGTCGTATCAACGAGTAAATTGCTGCAAATAATTTGCATGAATTTTATACAAGATCTTTCAGATAACTCGAATGAAATCCACGAAATCATGGAACTCGACTATTTTTCCTTCAAGGGCACTTCTCTAAGTAGAGCAAAATAAAGCAACCACGAAACATTTTCCGTGAAATGAAAGGATTATTTTCCACGAATTTTTAATAGACGTTTTATAATTCGCTCAACGATGGGAATCGAGGTACGTAAAATGCGAAATAAATTTGATAATTTATAAATTTGACGTACCAACAAAAACTTATGCTTTTTTCAAAAAAACATTTTATATAAAATGTTATTTTATAAATTATTGTTTTATAAAATATAAAATATATATTTTATATTTTATTTTGTACGCTTACTTTATTGAAAATTCCACTCTTCAATCATATTTTTATTTATTACTGCGATAATAAATACTTTACCAAGTGAAGTCAATTTATCAATAATAATATTTATTTTACAATTGCATTTAATCAATCCGTATCCATAGAGATAGGTATATTGCATTTAAATATTTAATTTTTTAATTTAAATTCGAAATGCGTGAAAATGACGCGCCCGATAATCGAACATTGAATGTCGAATATTCCTGGGAAACTTGCGGTGTTCTTCGCAAAGAAGCCCACAGGGTTTCCAAGAAGGGAGAGCTTGCGGTAACGTCGTCGTTGACTTCGGTAAGTCGAGAAAGTCTAGAGACACGAATTCGTGCGGCTTCGATCCTCTGAATTCTCCAAACTAGAGTACGGTATGTGATGTGCACTTTATATATATATATATATATATATATATATATATATGTATATATGTATATATATACATATATACGCATATACGTATATATGTATATATATACGTATATGCGTGAGGGTGTGTGTGCATGTGTGTATATATAAACACATGGAAACACAACTGCTATTCTCGATACACGTATACTTATATTTCAGTATTGGAAATCCTCTTTACCGAGAAGTTTCGACAATTTTATCGTCGAAAGTATTTACTCGTATTCGAGAACATTACGAAATCTTCGCGGAGTTTCCACCGAGTCGAAGAGCATACTTCTCGCATAAAAGCAAGTTTGTTTAATCCGTCGAGACGTCGAATGCTTTCAATAGACCGAGCTTAAAAAACTTTACGAAAAGCACGAGCGTCTTTCAATACTTAAAATGTGTTTGTGTAAATTCGTGTTCTTATTTTTTGCTACATTTCGGTGGTGTAAGTATACACGAATTGAAATGTTCGTCATGGGAATAAAAGAATTTTTCAATAATTTCAAAGTCAATGCAAATTTATGGATAATCGAAGTCAATTATTTTTAATAATATGTAAAAATGAACATTGTTACGTATAATTCATAATTAATTATCAATTAATAACAGAAGAATAATACAAAATTATAAACATGAATAACGAAGGAGACGAATTAATAAATTTCGATCTCTCTTTTTGCTGCAATTTTGAAAAAAACTAGCAACATTATTTTTTCGCAAGTAATCAAGTCTACTTTTTATACCTTGTTTCTTCTACCAGAATTTTTATATTTATAGAAAACCTCGACATGTTTCCTCCCACCAAATCGTGTCGTTGCAAAAATTCTTCTAAAAAAAAACGTTTTTTTTCCTTCGCGAAATCCAATTTGTGAAATACGTGGCGAGGGTATAACGTAGTTGTAGAGGTCAGAAATATGGTTACTTCGTGATTTCTCACGGTGCGCACACACGTACACCGTGTCATGTAATTGGGTACTCTTATGAATTTTTAGGTTCGAGGTTCCACGAGTACGTGCAAGCAAGCAACCATAGATTCTCGTGCACGCGACGTACGAGCCACTGCACATGCGATTCCGACGCTAAAGTTTTACCTGGAAGGTCTTTAGAAAATAAAAAAAAATTAGAAAATAAAAAAATTAAATAAAACCTTAAACACTTCGGCTCGACAGCGAGTTTGGATTAGAAGGTAGAAACGTGTCCATGACCGCAAAAATTTGAAACCATCGTTAATATTGGCTCTAATTATTACGATTATTAACATCACGCAAGTCGGAGATGTGTGTCACGATGCATACGCAAAATCGACAGATTATGGAACGAGTTCCAATTAAAATATTACGGCTCGACGGTATCTTACGCGGTTTCGCGGTTAAACCGCTAAATCCTCTCTTCATCAATCAATCTCAATAATGGCTCGTCTAGTTAAATTGATTGTCGCTCTCGTAATTAATGAATTGGGCGTACGTTATTTCGATTAACAACGTCAAATTTAAGAAAATAATATGCAATCGGTCTTGAAATATACGCAATATAGGTATTATCAAAAATAACAATTTTTAAAAAAGTTGTCAATTAAGGAGGGAAATTTTTATTATTCAATTTTAAATAATAAAAAAACTTCATTTTTACCGATTAACTTTTATTTATTAATTAGTTTATCACCAAATTATAAGTTGCATTAAAAAATTATAAATTGACATTATATTTTTTATTAAATGAAAAATAATTAAAAAACTTAATTTTAATTGATTAATATAGATGTAAAAATTAAGTAAAAAGACTCGAAGGTTTTTTAGACAAGTTTGTTTGTTTTATCATGAAAGTTATTATATCCTACCTACATAAAACTGCGCTAATGATCTTCGATGACCTTCAAACATCTTGAATAAATTTTAAAACTTCGATACGTTCATCTATTCAAGATTTCCGAACTTTCCATTAATTATACATCGAGAAAACTTTTTAATAACGTCGTGCATTCTTAATCAAACGAGGGAAAAATGACGTGGGGATTTGGTAAAAAGCAGTTTGGAGGGTTAACACGAACATTGGATGATGGACTGCCCATTATGCGCATATATCTGTACACGCTTATGTCAGTGATAAAAAAAATGTCACGAGAACCGAGGAAAAGTCTTCTTCTACCAGTATTATTAATCGTTCGTGCGAATTTAGTTTGCAACATATTCACGATGGAGCTTTGCGACCAGCCGCAAAAAGCTTGTCCAATTCATACATACGCACATATAAATATATAAAAGGCAAGTACGATGGTAGATCGAGGGAGAAAGTACCTAGAGGTGGGGTTGGGAGTGGCACGTCAGTTCGGAATGGACCGTAGAACCTGCTGGCATATTTTTTCATCTTTTTTCTTCGCTTCATTCACGCATCAATTCTCCAACGCTAATTGGAATAATAAGTCTGGTGAAAGCTCCGATCGACCGAGACGGAGCAAGGGAAAGAGATCAAGAGAGCGAGAGTGAGAGAGAGAGAGAGAGAGAGAGAGAGAGAGAGAGCGACCGGAGGACGGGTGCAAGGGGATGCGAATCCGTTTGGAATTCCGGTCGGGAGTGAATGAGTGAAAAAAAAAGAAATAACACAAAAACTGTGGAAAGCGGGCGGGGATAATTCTCTCGGCTCGTTAACTCGCGAGATTTAAGGAGTGCGGGGAGTGGGAGGCATGATGAGTGTCGAAAATCGGAGGACAATCAACGCGATGGAGTCTGGGCGTGAATTTTTATGCAGCTGCGTATAACTGTCGTTAGAATGAGAATGCGGAGATGAAGAACGAGAGAATCGTTGGGAAAGGGGGTGTGGGGTGAGGGGGGATGAGCGTTCACGCTGCAAGGATATCCAGGAGTGAAGGGGAAAAAGCGGATCACGCGGAGTTTCACAGAAATATGAAGCAACGCTTCGGGGTTTAGTTGGGGAGCTGGCTGCGGTCTCTCGGAGAGAGAGAGAGAGAGAGAGAGAGAGAGAGAGAATGGGAGAGAGAATAGAGGGCGCGAGGGAGGAGGACACGAGGAGACATACAGCTAGATGAGGAGAGACTCAAGGGGTGAAGGTGTGAAGGATGTCGAACTCCGAGAGTCTGCTGGATGATCCGATAATTTCCCTAAGTGCCCTCCACGTTCAGCTCTCGTCGTTCGACCTCGGCTCTATATATAGTATATAGGTACATATTATCTCCCTCTTGTCCTTCTTCCTTTCTCATGCTGTCCGCTCTCTCCTTCTCTCTCTCTAGCTTCCCTCTTGTTCTCGCTATACCGTTCGAGTCCTGAAAACGCTTGCGCAGCGCGTGACTTATTGGCCCAATGCACACTGTTATTCATATTTTATCACCGTTGAATAAAAAAAAAACACGATTTCTGGTCATTCGAATGTTTCAAAATAAGACAATTCGCATGGATTGTATGCAAATGTAATCTTCCTTATTTCTAAATTATTGTCATTTATAGCACGACAATGAATAGAGATAAGATAGTGTAAAGGTATATTTTTAATATATTCGACAACGAAAGGGATGAACACTTTGGACGCCTTTTTAGTATTTCTAAAATTATTCATCGTCTTCTTTTTTTTTAAAACGTTTATTATTAATTTACTTGGCGAGCACTTTATCATTCTTCTTGAATTTGATTATGGAAATCGCTGGAGTACGGATCTAACACGGTACATAGAGAATTTCTACCGAGTTGAAGCCTTCACCAAAGTCGAGAATACTACGTTAGAAAGAAAAGAGGAAAAACGAAATTATATTAATTTTTCTCTTTTTAGATCTTTTATTTTTTTTTTTCCAAATGTTATATACACTTTTCATTACGTCGCCACGAGCTTTTGTTTAAAAAAATATATATGTGTGTGCGTTCCGTATTAAAACTAAAAAAAAATAAATTTTGCAAAAAGTTTGTCGATTGAATTATCGTAAAAACTGGAAAAGAAAGAAACGCGAGGTATAACAATATGGCGAGAGAATATTTTATCACGACTATCGAGATTTCTGCAGAATGAAAACGAGGGTTGACTCGAAAAATCTAAAAACTCGTACATTTCTTTCTCTCGTACATTTTTTCGTACGTGTACCAAGTTTTTAAAGTTAAAACGCATAGTTATTAATAGCTATCGGCCTATTAGCCTGGTACTTTTGTTCCTATTTCCATCGTCGTGCTAGATGGAGAAAACGTGTTTAAACTATGGGGAGCGCGAGGAAAGCCAACTCGTTCATTTTGGAGAGTTTCCTGTGCAATGGAGAGTCGCGAGGGAGTATGAGAAGGCGAAATGTTTTGGGTGTGTACGTCGTGAAAACGAAAATTTCGAGTACGGACTATAGCAGGAAGAGAACAGCGGTACTGAATGTCCCAAAGATAAGTAGAGCGAGGACCGCGCTCTTGGGACGTCTTGGCTTTGCGTTCGTCGTTTTCTGCTTGAGCTCTCCCTCTCTCTCTCTCTCTCTCTCTCTCTCTTGCCTCCTCTCTTTCTCTCCCACCGTTCAGCCTTTCTGAACCAAGTCGGGGCCCGGCGTCTCTTTCCACGGATTTTGTATCCTTAATGTCACGGATATTCGCGAGTATTGTCCTACTCCCTATCGTACATAGCGAGAGATAAAGAGAGGGGACTGGGAACGCAAAAGGGAGTATAGAGAGCAAAGTTGGAAGTCTATTCCTTCCTTTCTCTCTCCAGTTTTACCTTAATGGAACGAGAGAGAGCGAGAGAGAGAGAGAGCGAGAGCGAGAGAGCGAGAGAGAGAGAGAGAGAGAGCGAGAGAGAGAGGGAGAGAGAGAGACAGCGAGAGAGAGAGAATCGGAAGAGTGTACAGTACGCAATACGTATACATATATCCCATAACTGAGGGAAAGCTGTATCCGAGACAAGGAAAACATTCCGCGTCGAGAATTAAGAGATGAAAAGTTTCGCGAAATTCCTCGAAGTCTCATTCTTTACTTCTTATCGAATATTCTTGACTCCGCTACCATTACGTACAAACAAGCGACGTTTAAACGTTAAATCTGAATACTTAACGAAAAATTCATCTTGGAATGCGAAGTATTTAAAAATTTGTTAACTATTTCACGTTTCGTTATCCTCCGGCAAATAGATTTACCGGGCGAGTCGCATCGTTCGCAAATTTCGAGATTTTTTGTTTTCCAAACACACTGTGATTGTGGATACCAAGAATCTCTAAAGGTATATTTGCCATTGTTAATTACTCGTCGTTTGCTTTTCGAGACTTTGAATTTGCGTTGTAAACGGAAAATGCCGGATGATCGAGTAAACATATATAGCTCTGGGGGAAGAAGAACAGCCTGGTGGGTGAGGATGGAAAATAAGGGGAAGAGGATATGATGTGGAATGGGGGCGAATGCGCAATTTTAGAGGATGTGCGGAGTCGGCTAATAGTCGTGCGAGATAGCTAGGGATGAGAAGAGTGGAAAGGGGCAAGGAAGCGGGGAGGATGTAACAGGCAAGAGTAAATAGATACAGAATGGATGGTAAAGCGGCATAAGACAAATATATATATAGGTATAAATAGATAAGAGCATATATGCATACACGTGTGTAACTATCGGTGCTGCTGTGTCAGCTTAACCGTTCATGGAGAGTGCTAGCGTACCACAGGTCTGATCGTATCTTGGCTCTTTCTACTGGCGCATGATTTTACACTCCGGTAGTGCTTGTAATAGAGGAATCAAAGTCAAACCACACATCAAATTTTTGCAGAATTATCAGCGATTTTAGCATGAAGTAAACATTAATTTCATTTCTCAAATTAATTTTTTTCTTTTTAATAAATTGAGAAGGCAATTATAGGATCAATCTAATAAAGCTCGTAGGCAATTTTCTGAGATGGATGTTCGATCATCGAACCTGATTGAAATCTTTTGGGTTTTTCTTTTTCCATTTATTCGTTCCCTGATAAGAATTAGGACACGATAAATATATCGGAGAAAAGGTTGCTCGCTACTTTCTCACGCCCGTTTATGGTTTACCTACACATTTCAACTATGTATATATAGCATTGATTATATATATATATTATACTCAATATTGCGTCCAATTTGGACAGACCTCTCGTTTATTCTCAGCTTCAGTGGACCAAGGGTCATATTAGCTCGCGTTATAAATCTTCCGGGTTTCGATCCCTTTGGCGGCCACCACTCCGAATCCTTCTCGTATCGAAGCAGAGAGGGAGAGAGAGGCGGAGAGAGAGACAGCAAACAGAGAAAGAGAGAGCCCGGGAGAGAGAAGAAGAGAGAGAGAGAGAGAGAGCGAGGGGGAGGGAGTGTGTGAGAATGAGAGGGAGGGAGAGAGAGAGAGAGAGATGAATTCACTCGGTTCAGTAGCCGTGGGCAAGCAGAGCTCGAGGGAACCGAATAATCCTCTCGTATCTCGCGGTGTCCCTTCGGTTATCGGTTAATCCACCAGAATGGAAACGCGAAACTGTGCTATCACGTTTATCGATACTATACACGTATCTCTGTTATATATATATGTATATATCGGTAGATGGTATAGGCGTTATAGAAGCACTTTTCCAGTGGGAAAGGAGTGAAAACGGCATGCCCGACTGGCTTTAATTCTCAATATTTTTTCTCTTCGCTCACGATTATTTCGTATTTTTCGCTTTCATTTATAGCATCAGGTTATGATAACTCAGTTCTGCTCTGAAGCTCGCGTATTTTTTGTTCTTTTTTTTTTTTTTACGAAACGACACAACGCGAAGAGCTTTTCATTTTTGTTTTAAACTGGAACTGTCGAGCTTACAACGTGAGCTTATCGTATGAGTCGCGAACGAATGAATATAAATATTTAAAACAATATTGTTTTATAAATCACAATAATGTAATATATTTTCATGAAAATATCAACGTTAATTATAAAATATCAGAAAATTTTCAAAATATTTATTTTCCGATTTTTACGATGAGCCACGTGAGTCTGAGGGTGGTTATTAAATGTGGAGGGTATTAAAAAGACTTGTCCTCGAAATATACGAATGCACATACTATTTTCCATTATCCCGGTTTCGCTCGTTCTCTACTCCTCGTAAATCGATCGGTAATTTAATTTATCGCTGCAGATGCTCGCATCTGGTGTATCGACGATTGGTCAATACTGTTCGAAGGTCACATAGGGTTACCTCCTCATCCGTCCCTATCTATAGATAATCCATATATATATATATATATATATATATATATATATATATATAATAGTGAAATGTTCTATCTCGGAAAAAACCCGTTTAAAATGTTCACTCAATTTCTTTTCTCAATCGAGAACGCGAACGAGACACACACGGAGATGTACAAGCATAAGGGACGTGCTATATAGGAATATCGTACTCGTTGTGTTAAAAAAAAAAGAAACAAAAATCGTGTATAGGAAAAGAGCTCTCTTTGTGAACAGAGGTACATCCAGTTTCTGATGAAAATTGGAATGCGTGTAGCCTGCGTACCGGGAAAAGGAAAAAGCGATGAATCTGTGAGAGGGATGTACACACGTGTATATATATATGTATATATACCAATTCGAATAGCGTGCTCGCTCGACCATGGTCCAGCTACGAAAATTACATTCAACGAAACCGCCATGGTTTTAAATTTCTCATTACTGTGGCTTGACATGAAAGTCCTCTATCTTCCTTTTTATTTCTCTCGCACCCAAACACGGCAATTCATTCGTCCTCGTTCCAATATACATTTAAATTATCGTTCAATAAAATTGTTTGCCTTTTTCTTATATATATGCAATTTTTAACAAAGAAAGAAACAAAGACGAATTATATTTTTTATCGAGTTGGATTTGATATTAGAAAAAGAAATATGAATGTATTTTTTTAAGTTCAGCAAGCTAGAATATGTATAGAAGGATGTAGAAAATAATTTTTTTTTTTAAACCGACCTTAAATGAGGACGGAGTGAAAGGAAGAAAGCATCGATTAACGAAAAGTCTCGTTTCGAAAGTTCG
>JAPYZT010003966.1:0-11588 GCA_030522965.1 Tryphoninae sp. A BG-2022a | reverse complement strand
AGACCACAGATCAGCAACAAAAACCGAGAGCCAATTCACAAAAAGAAAAAGAAAACAGCTTTTCCAATTTCAACTTTCTTACAATTTTTCGCGTTAACCTTTTGAGACCTGAGTACTTTCAATCTTATGTGGTCCGCAGACGTATAGGCTGTCGCATATATGCGTCCTTAGAGCTCAAAGGGTTAGTATCGATATTTTTAAAATACCTACGTCAGCAATTAAAAAACGCAAACGCAATAGACCAGAGATCAGCGACAAAAATCGTGAGTCAATTCACAAAAAGAAAAAGAAAACAGCTTTTCCAATTTCAACTTTTCAACTTTCTTACAATTTTTCGCGTTAACCCTTTCAGACCTTAGTACTTTCAATCTTATGTGGTCCGCAGACGCATAGGCTGTCGCATATATGTGTCCTTAGAGCTCAAAAGGTTAATATCGATATTTTAAAAATACCTACGTCAAGAATTAAAAAACGCAAACGCAATAATTCATTGAAGATCATTAAAGTAATCTTTGAGCCTTTTGTAACGTTGGCAACGTTATCGTTTAAAATATTATCCTACAGCTGGATTGTTATAGTTACAATCTAACATAGTTTCCAAGATACTTATTAATTCTTTAATATTGGTTCTTTACGCAATTCGTTAACATTTTAATCTTTCGACAGATTCGCCGCAAGACAATTCACAGTTCGTCTAGGTGACATCGATCTTGAGAACGACGACGAGCCATCATCGCCCGAGACTTACGCGGTCAAAACAGTTCACGCACATCCCAAATTTTCCCGAGTTGGTTTTTACAACGATATCGCGATATTGGAATTGAATCGACCGGTGAGAAGATCGCCCTACGTCATACCGATATGCTTACCCCAAGCGAGATATCGCAGCGAAGCTTTCGCTGGTGCGAGGCCAACCGTCGTCGGATGGGGAACAACTTATTACGGTGAGTCTCATCCTTTCGTCGTTCGAATTAACTAGCCGTGTAAAATGCGCAAACGTCGCGTGTCGAATGAAGTAATGATTTGTTATTTTTCGGCCTCTTGTTTTCTTCAGGTGGAAAAGAGAGCACCGTACAGCGTCAGGCAGTTCTACCGGTTTGGAGGAACGAGGATTGTAACGCTGCTTACTTTCAACCTATAACCGGCAACTTTTTATGTGCCGGTTACATTCAAGGTGGTAAAGACGCTTGTCAGGGTGATTCGGGAGGACCGTTAATGCTCAGGGCAGAGGGAAAATGGATGCAGATCGGTATCGTATCGTTCGGCAATAAATGCGGGGAACCCGGCTACCCCGGAGTTTACACACGGGTCACCGAGTATGTTGATTGGATAAAGAACAATTCCAACTGAACATGGAACATCTTCGAAACTGTGATTCGTGCGATACGGCCTCAGGGAAAATATTAATGGCGACGATGAAAATGTACAATTGTAAACAATAACGGAGTAGCTCACATAACTTCGCCATCATTCGTGTATCGTACGGATCGTATGGAAGAGTATTTATTTATCTTTCCTTTTAATGCGAAAAATCATGATTTCGTAACATTCGTTGACCTCAATTCGTAGGCGATACCTATTCATGCGGGAATCTGTCGCAATAGCATAGTGATAGACGCATGAGTGGCTCGTCGTTGGCCAAAGTGCAAAACTCATTGTAAATATTATATTCTTATTACGGGATCGTTGCGAAAATGCAATGCGATATGGCCAAGTATATTCATTGAACGAATAGATTATTTAAATTAATATATATATATTTAGTATACTAACAGTAGGTGCAGATGTGCATATCGTTTTGGAGTCAACAGTAAATTATTGATTCTATTGAAAAACATCAAATGACTTTTTTATTTCATTAGATGTGCATATCGTTTTGGAGTCAACAGTAAATTATTGATTCCATTGAAAAACATCAAATGCCTTTTTTATTTCATTGGAAGCCCTTTTCATTTTTGATTAAGCAGCGTTTAATCAAAAATGAAGAACAGTTTCAGTGTTTATTGCAAGTAGTAAGAAAGCATCGCCAAAAATATTCAAATTGTAATAAAACAATATTATGATTGTCACCTTGGCAATTTTTTTTATTAATAAATTTGTTTAAAAAGATGTTACGAAACATTTTTTTTCACTGTTATTGGGAATAAAGAATGATATTTTACTCGTGAGCATTTTGTCCATCTTTTTTTGTAAATATGATGACATCATGATGACAATGTACTAGCACATTAGAATCTGTTTCCTGGCAAAAATAGGATTCTAAAGGCTTAAAGCAACTATCTATCAGTATTTATTAATTATATATTAAAAATTATTATAATAAATTTAATGATCTACAAAAAAGTCGTTTCATGTTTTTCAATAGAGCCAATACTTTCGTTACAATATTATAAAAACGATGAACTTTTCATGCATTGTGAACTTTGAACTGGAAATATCGTTTGCATGGCTAAGTTTAGCAAAACAGTGTAAGAGATATTTTTGTAGAGCATTTAATTCTCTATAAAAATATGTCATAAGCTTGTCTGTATAATATGCCATTACCGAGGTATCAAAATTCAGACATAAAAAATGTTTCTCCATATTATTTAAATGAAAAATAGAAATTCTCGACGAGGCATCTCTTAATTTCAACATTAAGAACTGATATTTTAATAGACTTCTTATTTTACCTTCCTGCAAGTGTACAATCTGTTTGCAAGTTGAAAAGGACAGTTGCTTCAAAACAACACGACATATGTGATATGTGACAAAGACCAGAAATAAAACTTATTTTCCAAAATAAATGATTACGATGATCGAAAATCGCAAACTTATTATTAGTAGTAAATCTCAATCCCTTTAGACCATTTGCCTAGGTTATTGTAAATTCAAAAGCGTTCCTTTATCATAAAGTATGAAATCCTAAAAAAAAAGGAATATCAATAAGATTGCACAATGTGGGTAAAATATTGAAGAAAGAGAAGGTGAAAAGCATTTCCGTAGAACATTTGGGAAATTTAGCAAAGCTGATAATCAGTGATGCACTCGGTGATTCTGGTAAGGAAGTGCATTTTGGTTGAGTTTTTTTCAGATGCCACAATTTGTCAAGAAAACAAATTTGTTATTAATATATTGACGAGCTTAAGCTAATAAAGTATCGATAGCATTTCTACTTAATATTTACATTTTGCAGAACTCTTCCTATAAGAAATTTCCAAGGCTATCGCCAAAATACTTTCTTCATAATACAACGTTCATTTCAAAACTAATGATTGAGCTGTATCACGCAATTTACGACGAATTATTCCTCGAAAGAATAATGAAATTTCACAATTATGAACTCGAAAGTAAGTTGGCTGAGGTCTTGTCAGAAGAATCACAATGGATATCGTGAATACTATGATATGAAGAGCTGGCGAAATATACAAAAGAAAGTCTAAAGTCTCTTTGTACAGAACAACTAAATTACAAAGAAGAGGGTTTAATTTTAAATACGCACGGGGAAATAGCAATAATGTATGTAATGTAAAAAGTACTTCAACTGATTCTAAAACGAGAAGCTTCGTAATATATAAAGACAAACAGAAAGCTCGGAAACAACAGAAGAAAGTCGAAGTTTGTTGAATGAAAGGACATAAAAAAATAAGCCAACTTTTGACATTTCGAAGAGAGATAAACTAAAGGCAATAAGATGCAGAAGTATGCTAGAAGTGTATGCTAGAAGAGAAGCGTGACCAGCACCAACAATAAATGGCTACAAGACAGATCGAATTTGAAAGAATTTGTCTTCGAATTGACAAAAACAATTCTTAAACAATCGGACGTATTGCTTGAGAGATCTTAAACTATTTGAAAAAATATTGATTGCTATATATTTCACTTCCAGTCAAAGTTTATGATTGTTTTTTGTCTTAGAGAAATTCGAAAGTCATTGTACCGTAAAGTCAGCAATTGTAAGTAACATTTGCAAAATATTATTTAGACGTCACGTCTGGAATAATATTCCAGAAGGACCGGTGTCGTATTATGGACAAATGTCAACGATCTCAAAGGAATATATATATAGGAAATGTAGGCTGCGTGGATAAATTTGCAGATCATTATCTGTCTATGATGAAAAGTATAGCGCTGGGCTCAATGTAAAATCAAGGAAATTCAGAAAACGGAGACATAGAAATCTTCCTCGAGTTGCAGAAGATAAGATTTCAGCAAATGAAGAAACTTTCGAAGCTTGGACGAAGCAAAATAATCGAGAATACGGCAAGCTCGTACGATGCGACGAGGTTGGACAGAATCGCGAAATTTCAGTGATTGGGACGAATTGGAATGTAATTGCTAGCTCGATCAACTGGATTCCATGATTACATCAAAAATATATTCGAGAACGTCGTTAACTCATTCTACTGTCAACCAGCTTGCTATGGCAACGCTGCCACCCGCATGAGTCAAGTATGTAAACAGTTACAGTAATCGCGCAAAAACATATTTTCCGTCCTTTCATCTCTATATTTTTCAATAATATTTACAAATGGATCGCATCGTATGACTAGAATAAGATTAAACTTTCGTTTTTATGCAGGAATGATTCGGTACAATGTCTGAATTGTTTGATAGAAACTGTTTTGTTATTTGTCCTTGGCACTGCCTTTCAAGTTGAGTAATGCTTTTTCAACTAAATCGCCCAAATTCTTTGGTAAATCTGGCAAATCAATCGGACAATCGTATAATGTTTTTTTTTTAATACCGGATAACGAACAGTCGACCGGCTGTTCGGGAGTGATAATACCATTTTCTCGGTTCACGGGACCGTCCGATGTTGTCGACTTGGTTTCGAATTCCGTGTCATTGGGATCAGCTTCGTCTACAAGGTTTTTGATTGTTTGTAATGAATGTATTTTGCAAAAGTCGTTGGTGAGGTAGAATTGAATACTTACGATTTGAATCAACATCGACATCGGCACCGGCGTAGCCTTCTAACAACTTCGTTGATGGCGATTGTACCGTGGTATCCAGTTCGCAAATTCTCGATGCCAAAATTCTGGGAATGCATTTTTTTGTTAAAATATAGTTAAATGTTACACAAAGCGTAGTAATGTGGGAACATGTGGTTCTTACTTGTTAGCCTTCTTTTGGTGAACCAACGCTAGAGTTTTGTCGTTCAGCGCTTCGAGTAGGGCCGCGCATAACCGACGCAAATCATTTATAGCCGCTCCTGATTTTTGAAGAGGTATCTGAGTTGCTTGCTGCAGCAGTTGTTCAACTATAAACATGAGATAGTCATGATTAATATCAGAGCATATCAAATCTTGTAATAACGATGAACGAATTGACAAACCTTGTTTGTAAGTCATCACTGTTCCTGCAGCGGAATTACCACCTAATTTTATCGTTCCCTTTGGTCGTTTGCTGTCTAACATTCCCTAAAGCAAAGATACAGTACATGTATGAAGTTTATAAATACTTTTTTATTGCTTGCTGATAAAATGAATCTCGGATACTTTGTATTTCGACAGCGATTGTTGTGTGAGCTCCTTCTCTTCGAGTAATTGCTGCAGGCGCTCTTGCAAAAATCTGAAATTTTATATTTGCTGAATCGAATGGAAATTTTCAATGTATCGTATCTCACCGTCGGTCGCGAGCTTTGACATACCGATTTTCGTTGATAAGAGAGTCTAAATCAACCGTAGTGGTAGCATTTAGAGCTTTCGACAATTCGTGATTCAGACGATGAGCTTTGCACTTGTACGCGTCCCGCTCAGTTTCCAACTCGTGCTTTTCGTCCAATACAGTTTGCAGATCAGTTTGCAATTGTGTACACTATGGATTGAACGCTTCTATATTGTATGTCCCGAGACAAATTCTTCATTGATCAAGAGCATAAAATAGTTTATTTCAATTAAAGTACATACTTTGATGTTCAGCTTTTCCAGTTGTTCAATCATTTCCTCCCTCTGATGGAGATCAGGAGCAAGTTGAATAGTTTGCTCCATATTCGAGTGATTACTTGCTCTGAGAACTTTAATATCCGCTTGAGCATCACCCAACTTTTGCCTCAGGGTTTCAACCTGAAGTCTTAGGCATTTGTTCTCCTCTCGAGCTTCAACCAGGTGGTCCATTGCTCCAATTTCGTCATTCATACCGAAAGGACTGTCATTTACAAAAAAAGCGATTTGTCCATTTGATGTAAAGGCACAAAGGTGTCATCATATTACCCAAGAAATTTTTATGTCCTACCATTTCATCTCCGGACTGTCGTTTGATTGTTTCTTCATCCGTGACAAACGCTGTTGTATCTGTTCCGCCATGAGCTTGAACTGATCTCGCTGAACTCTGCATTGATCCAATTCCTGACTTAGTACATTGAGAGCTTCGGATTTTAGTTGTAGCTTCTTTCTCAATATAGCGTTCTGTGTAGTAAAAAGAGAGATTAAAGGCCAGCTGCAGATCGACTTTATAAGTATGCCACTACTCTAATTGCTATTTCTAACGAAAATATTTATTTCATCCAAATACCAAGAACATTGAAGTCAGAGAATTCATATAGGGTGGATCATGATTATTGAGTTCGACATATTTTCATATTCTGGTTGCGAGCCCAGTCTCAGAGGTATTGTGATATTCACATTTCAGAAAGGTTTGGACATAGAATATTTCTTACATTAACTTAGCTCCTATTAAGCAAAGATATTTATCAATTTTAATCTGCTTCAATGTCACAAAAATAGCCTTGACTTTCGCTCCATTTGTATTGATGCTTTTTTCAAGATATATACAATTTTAATTACATTGGATTGTGCTCAAAGAAGTTGACATTTTTCCAAAATTGGTAATTGAACCAAATTTGAATAAACATTGCGGTCAAATTTAACGAAAATTCGACAAATATGAGTTTTTATACTTTTATTCGATTCCAATATTGAAACTTGGTTGTCTCTTAAAGAACACATATGCAATCGCACCCCAGTAGAAAAATTACTCCAACTATGTTCGACTACTTGGAACATCGTAGCCCATCATGACAACCTTGAAATCATTTTTTTTCTCATCGAACCAAAATTTTCTCCATGGGGATTGAAAGATTACAATATTGTAAAAATAATTCTATATAATTAATTCTATAACAATGTTTATTCCATCTTCAAGTTCATAACCTACTTCCATATTGTACGTTTCAGAGTAACCAGAATTTCCATTGAGTGTCGCAGACGAACGTTCACTCTTGAATGATCGAGACATTTTATGAATGTTCGAAAAACACTCACTTTTAACTAGTACCCAAAGCTTATCACGCGTAAATCGTTTCACTTCCCATTTTTTCACAAAACTGTCATTGTTTTTAGGTTATATTTACTTTCTGTGCAAACGCAAGTGCTGCCAACATGCCTTGCCGCGCTTTCTTTTCTCGCCACTGTGAGTCACGACCATCGCGCATCTCATCGGCGACTATGTCGGGCGTAACTACGTAATTCATTTGTCATTTGTCTCTTGTCCTGAGCCGTTAATAAACAAGAAACCACATTAATTTTCCCGCACGCAAAATCGTTAATTCATAAAATATTTTATGCATTTCATATTTGCCTCACGCGTACATAACCCTTCGAGTTTCAATACCACAAAAACCCTGCTTAGAAACTCAATTTGACTAGAGAGTGACGTCACAACGCTACGAGCCGACTACCAATCGTGTTGTTCAACGGTATTTGATTTCGGTCGCGAAAGAGTCCGGTGTGTTTGGTGTACTCTTGTGAACATCGGATCGTCCGAAAAAAAAACCCGGCATTCGTCTCCGACATCTCGTCGACGTACGTCAAACAAGTCCCGTTGTAACCCGTAATCATCGCAAAAATGACGTCTACCGGAACATTCCAAGGATTGGGTGTAGACAACCGCAAATCCAGCAAGTGAGTCGTCTTTCACACTATACATATATACATTTTCTTTCAACGTGATGAAATTCTCATCCCGACATATTTCGCGCACGCCGATGATGGATAACTACACGTTACGTTCGAGGACCTTTTCGTCCTCGGTCATCCACCTGATAATTCCTCCGTGTCTGTAGACACACACACACAAATCCATATATATATATCTATACATACATATTCATATATGTCACATTTACAAAACTCAAAGGAAACATTTAGTGATGAATTCAATAACGTTTTAACATAAAACACGACAAGAGAAGTTCAACATTTCTGTCAATTATGATTAAGAATTATTTAATCAAACATTCATACTTTTTATGATCGTTTTTAATCAGTGTGTCTCTCACATAGTGTGCCAAAACCGTAGATATTTTAACGATCCTTTGTCTCGAACAGTTGACGGTGTATGCACACCTTTTTTTTCGTGAAATTCATAACGCATACACACCGGCCTTGCGGTAAAGCAGTGGTGGCGGTTAGTACAACGCTCCGAGTCGCGCATCAGTTCGATCCGGATATATCCGGATAGATCCTGAATTCTTTCTCTGTCTTCGTCTCTCTCTTTTTCTCGCGTGCCCAACAACGTTTCGCCAAGTTCCTTACATTCTTTTTTTTTTTTTAATTTGTTTTTTTTTTATGCCAAAAATGGACAGGGAATAAATGGCAGGAATGTCTCAATGACTCTGTCGTGAAGGGAAACTCTGTTGCGAATTTATAAATACATATAGACGTTACGATGAGTTTTCATTGTATGGAAACGTTGTTGGAGACGGCGATGCGCAGGGAGGTGTCATGTAACGCGATGCGGACCAGCCCTCGTGCAAACATTTGGAGATCTCTCGTTGCCGGCCTTAGCAACTCATCGCTCCACGAGGTTATTGACTAAGGTCATTTTTGTTTTTAATAGTCGATTGGAGGTAGCTTCCGTCGTCGCTATTTTGTATGGCTTCGTTCCGGCCTGAATAAGTCGAGTGCATATTCTGGTTTGGAAGAGGAAATTTAATCTTGGAAGTCATTGTTCTCGTTTCAGTTTCGATGGGTTTATGTTTTTTTTTGTTTTTTTTTTTGTTTTGGTGGAATTGGAATTGAAACTAAAATCGTCTGAGATTCCGGATGAATGTAAAGGAAAAGAAAAATAGTATAGAAATGATTATTATATCTTTGTTGTCGATGGAACAATTTACAAAAAATAAGACGATGGGCACATTCCGGTTTGTAAGAGGAAATTTAATCTGGAACTCATTGTTCTCGTTTCAGTTTCGATGGGTTTATGTCTTTTTTTTTATTTCGGCGAAATTGGAATTGAAACTAAAATCGTCTGAGATTCCGGATGAGTATGACGGGAAAGAAGAATAGTATAAAAATGGTTAATAGATTGTTGTTGTCGATGGAACAATTTTAACCCCCTATAGTCACACCGGGTAAAATACACCTCGGCCCTTTTTCAACCTCGGATTCCCGTCCGAAATTTTTCGAAAATGGATAATTTTTTTTTGTTAAAAACATGAAGCGATTGTAACATAATTTACGCAGTCTTATAAAAAAAGATTGAAAATAGACTGTAGAATTTTTTTAAACTTTTTTTTGCAATTTTTGCATGATTTTCCACTCGCCAAAGTGAGTGGGGTGTATTACACCCCGTTTGACTATTACGTTATTATTAGGAGGTGTGATTATAGGGAGTTAAAAAAATAAGACGATGGACACATTCCGGTTTGTAAGAGGAAATTTAATCTTGGAAGTCATTGTTCTCTTTTCAGTTTCGATGGGTTTATGTCTTTTTTTTTATTTCGGCGAAGTTGGAATTGAAACTAAAATCGTCTGAGATTCCGGATGAACGTAACGGAAAAGAAGAATAGTATAGAAATGATTATCATATTGTTGTTGTCGATGGAACAATTTTAAAAAAATAAGTCGATGGGCACATTCCAGTTTGTAAGAGGAAATTTAATCTTGGAACTCATTGTTCTCGTTTCAGTTTCGATGGGTTTATGTCTTTTTTTTTTTTATTTCGGCGAAATTGGGATTGAAACTAAAATCGTCTGAGATTCCGGATGAATGTAACGGAAAAGAAGAATAGTATAAAAATGATTATTATATTGTTGATGTCGATGGAACAATTTAAAAAAAATAATAAGACTATGGGATTATCAATAAATAGACAACACGTGTTTTTTTCGTTTTACCGTGGTTTTCGTTGCAAATATGTTTGTATAAAATTGAACAAATGAACAAATTGAACAACTTATAATTTCTATAAAATTGAACAAATGAACAAATTGAACAAATTATTTGTTTCATAACATACAAATTTTTTCAAATTTGATGAAGTCGCTTAAAGATAGCTTCCAGCGATTAACAAAATTCAAACTGTAACTGTAAATTGCAATTTTTTTAGCGATACGACAAGATCCGAGTCCGGTACAGTAATATTATTTCTTTGAGCAAATGCAAGCCACGCCCTACGTATGCGACAAAAAACCATCTCCCTCGAAGGTTTAATCACACGTTGTCTCGTATAATTATAATTTACGAGAGATGTGTATGATATAATTTTTTGATTTGTTTTTCTGATATAATTTTGTATTTATTAATACATATATATGAGGTATTAAAACTTACGGCAGGATTGCGGTAAAAAAATGGTCGGAGGGGGTGTCGACACCGTCGAGGTTATAGCGTGCTACGTTCTCGTTATTCTCTCGGTTCTGCTTTTATTTTAATTTACCTTCAACCACTTACCGAACACAAAAATAACCGCAAGTATCTGCTGCTTGGCCATATTGTTTTTTTTTTTTGTACATAATGTTGTCTTTCTCGGAAGCGTGGGGTCGTTGATTCAGTGCGTAAAAAAGGGTGCACTCGCCCCCTTCGTTCTTTACTTATTCAGTAAATAAGTACCCCGCTGTCCTTTTTTTTTCAGGCCTTTCCCTTTTCAGGAATAGGACGTCCTTCGAACAATTGAGCGAGGTTATACCGGGAAATTTGGACCCATGCGTATAATTGTTTCGATACAATGAAATCCAGAGAATATGTTACCCGAATTGAAGCGAAACACAGTAATTCGTCATTTTCGATAAGAGCCAAGTTCGACGATGTAACGAGTTCAGTCGAACGAGCGATAAACTTGACACGAACGATGCACTTTGCTGTGAGGAGAATATTCCGAACGCCCGTTGATGCAAACTTCGTTTGCCGATTTGTAAAATTAAGGGTAAACTTATGAGAGGCGTTTCAAACTCGGTAGCCTCAATTTTTCTCATATTTTTCTCATTTCAGAAATTCAACTTTACATTCGAGGAAGTATTTAACTGCTATTCCATTTCTTTACGGCGTTATCATCGTTAACTATTAAACCGAATCATCATATTATTTTGAGGAATAGTTGCATTTGATTTCGTAACAAGAAAAAGTAATTACGTACACATTTTTTATTATTTATTATTTACAACTTGGTAATGGTTATAATTTGAAGAATCAAGATTGTTTCCTCGCTAGAGAGCTGTCAACTCGTTGATGATATAGTGGAAAAAAATAACATATAACACGTTGTCGAGAAAATAGATCACCTACAGTTTTTGTTACCATCCGAGTAGGATTTTACAGTATCTTAAGACAATGTAAAAAATTCACTGGCCTCGGCGGATGACATCAATACCTAACTGTAAACAAATG
>JAPYZT010003965.1:0-11276 GCA_030522965.1 Tryphoninae sp. A BG-2022a | reverse complement strand
CGAAAGCAACGTTGGTCGATCTTCAACGTTGAACGTACAACGACCCGAACGCGTCCGTCATCCCTTCGAGCAGAATTGCGCCTCCACTGGTCAGTATTATTACGACTCGGTGGAGGGATTGGCGCAACTGAGTCGTGTCGCGCATACGTTGTTGAATGGACTGTCTGTACACGCACGTACACAACCCCTAGCGTATAACTGTGGTTCACGTTCATTGTACGTATATATCGGTAAGCGTTCCTCTCTGTTCGCGTCCACGACCCGATGAGCACGATTTCCACACGCATCCGGGAGTTTGTGACCCATCCTCCCCCTCCACCCTCTCCTCTTCACCCCCCTCCCCCTTGTACCCTCTACGGGCGTAACCGTCTGTCGTCGGGCTACCTCGAAATCGTAGCCATCCGGTTCGGGCACTCCAGTTCTCGTCACCCTTCAACCCTTTACTCCCCTTCCCTCATCCTCTTCATCCCCTTCATCCCTCTCGCACTCTCTCATCCCTGGCGTTGTCCTATGGTTTAACGCAACATTCAGGTAAAGTGCCAACTGTTTCGCTTGTAATATTCGTGCTTGTGTGCAACCCACTGTTCACGAAATTTCCGCGAGTATGTATTATACGTGTGTTTGTTCACGGGGGGTGTATGTGTGGGTGCGTGAACACAGTGGATACGTAGATGGGTCAGTGGAGCTTTCGGTATTGTCGTCAAGCGCAGAACTCGCTGATTTCGTCCGTGTATGCCACGCATTTTCCACTGTGTACTTGGCTTGATACACAACGTTTCTGGCTAAGTTTCATCATGTCGAACGTATATTCCGGGGGAAAACTCTCGAAACTGCAAATTGAGCTAACGCGTAGAAATTTTCACGCTTTACAGTTATCGTGTAAATAACGAAGGACGAGTAATAACGCAATATTTGAACGAGCTTTCTCCATACTCGAAGTTATGTAACTTAGATACTATATATATCAAGATATTCTAGAAGGGAGGGTGAAAAATGGCGAGAAATCTTACGGGGGTTTCCATTCGGACGCATCAAGGAAATGTCCGTCGGCGTGTTCGCCTGCTGGACCCATCGACTCTCATAAATTTCGAGCGAAAGCTCGAACGCTGTCGAAACCCACCCCCAACCTTGTAACTATACCGAGGGTAACTTCACCAAGTTACTACCCCTATATTACTATACACAACATTTTTTTCCTCTCCTCCCGGTGACTTCTTTCCCTTGCACTACACGTGGCAATCCCTCTCTTTCCCTCGACTCCATCAGTCTCGAATCTCACCCTTGGAAAACCCACCCTCCTCTTCATCCCCTCCCTGGAAAAACCTGAATATCTCTTCCACACGCGTCACGAGAGTCTCGATCCTACACGAGGCAAAATATCCTGATATCCTTCTCCCTGGATCTATCACCGCGAATATCCACGCCGGCGATAAATTCGCTTTCGAGACTGGAAAGCCACGGTGGCATTGGTCGGGAGAATGGGGTGGCCTGCTTAAAGTACACTATATACTATATGTAATACACGTGCTCGTACGCTATGCTCCATACAGTTATAAAGAAGAAAAAGAGAGATAGAGGAAGAGAGAGAGAAAAAAAGAAAGGGAGGGTAACAGAGGGTAGGGGGTTGCGACGCGTCCGTTTCGTCGCTGCTCTTGCTTTCCGAACGAAGACGAATAGGGGTGATTTTAAAAGGTATGGCGAAGTCTGCTTCGGGGAGAAGCCAAGAGAGGAAGGAAGTGATCTGTAGATATGTCTATACACCTTCGAAGAGTTGTGAGTCGGGGGATGATTCTACGCGTGTGCAAGTAGACATCGTAACCTACGTGACCCGAATTCTTTTTGACCCTAGGTGTCTCCGGTTTTTCCATAGAATCCACCGAGAATACTACGGTGTCATGAAGGCACCGTTAAATTCTCACGCATCTCATCGTTGTCCGTCGAGCTTTTAGCTTTTCACGTTCACATGCAGGAATCTCCCATAGACGGAAACGTATCTACATAAAGGGAGGGGGGAGGCAGAGAGAGAGAGAGAGAGAGAGAAAGAATGGAGGATCATCCCCTCCTACAAGGTTGAGGAGATGGGGTTGCAATTGCTAAACCATTGTCAAACGGTTGGCATTGTCGCTGTCGCGCTTTGCTTCTCCACACATAACGCCTATCGAGCTGTACAATCTACTTGGGTAACAATACAATGTATGCACCGAACACACGACGTACAACGCTGTATACATACATGAAATGGGGGAGGAGAAGAAGGAGGAGTGAGAAGGAAGGGGGCTAGCTAATGGTACAACCAACCAACAACGAGAATCGTCGGACAGTTCGTAGGAGGGGTTGATTCCCTCTGTTGCTTCGGCAACGGCGTTACCATCACGTGATTCTTGCTATGAGAACGAGCTGCTGAGTGGCAAAATCCAAAACAGGGATTCGAGGGATGGCTATACACGCGGCTATAAACACTCGACCGATACGGACGTATTCCGATCTCGTTCCACGTGTCTTGCACAAACACGATCCTCTTGACGACCTTTCCTGGCTGAAAGGAGGAGGCGGGAGAAGGGACACTGGTAATCAAAATTATCAACCAACGAGCGAACTAGAATGTCATCGAAAGTCATGGCTAGGTCATCCGTAGGTTTCTACCTCCCTTTGTTGCGAATAGGGATAGCTACCCCACCAATAAGTATGATTCGTGCAGGATACTTGGAGAATTTCGACGTGGAGAACGCCAAGGGAGAAGGGGGATGAGGGTACGTCGAGAAAGGATCAGTTATGATACACAGGTCATGTGGAAAATTAGTGTAAGCTGGCTTGACACGAAGGGCAAAGGAGTGAGAGAGGAGAAGGAGCGGAGATTATCCTTCGTTGGAAATATCTATCGATATATCTGCGACAAATTCGTACGGTTTAACGGATTGACGATTCTTCAGCTTCTGATCGATATTCGCAGAGTTTCCACGGCGTTGTACCTACGTCGTGTATTATATTTATTCGTCGTACATGCGGGAATCTACGTACGAATGTCATCACGTCCTTATCGTCTGTGTACGCTGGATTGTACGATAGATACGCTGCTACGATTCAGAGACAGGGCTTTCCTCCTCTCTTTGTCTGTCTGTCTGTCTGTCTGTCTCTCTCTCTCTCTCTCTCTCTCTCTCTCTCTCTCTCTCTCTCTCTTTGCCTCACTCCCTCTGTCTCTCTATACGTACGTTCCTTTGCCTACGTCAATTTCACATATCCGAAAACGTGGACGGAATATTCACGTACGATATCTGTCCTCGCGACGAGCGAGCACGATATGAGCAAAGCGCTTCGGAGATCTCACAAAATGGAAGAAATTCTGTCATTTTACGAAGGAGGACTGCCATTTTTATGACAAGAGCGAGGAGGATGGTGAGAGGTTATTAGGTACGGAAGTTCGAGGAAGACTTCTCACCCGGACAAATCTTCCATGACAATTGACCCTTTGCTTCTAGCAATGTCCTTTTCTTTGCTCATCCTTTACTCACCGTAGTTCTTTCTCTCTGCTTTTACATCGTTGTCTTGACAATTTTGCGCTACGCGCTCACCTCCAAGCTCCCAATATCGTTGGATATGAAAGAAGGACAGACAGAGACCCAAAGAAACAAAATACTCAAGGGAGATAACGCGGGAAAAGTCTCGCGCAGTAGTCGACGAACATGATATCGGGTATACACACTTCTGAGACTTTTGCCGGGTCGTGGAACCGAGAAGAGAAGTTTTCTCATTTTTAGGACGTTTCTTGTTTCGAAAAGGGCTGGGGGGGGGGGAGGGTAGGAAAGTAAGCGCACCCCACGTATTCACAGTAAGGCTCAATCTCGCGAAACTCGGCACCCACCCCCTACCCTCACTGTATCGCCCTCGATAACAGAGCGAAAGTGGTAACATCGCGGATGCGAGGAACTATAACAAACTTTGCCACGGGCCATGTGTCGGACAAACCAGAGTGAGAAAGAGAGAGAGAGAGAGAGAGAGAGAGAATGACATTGTCTTTCTCTTCTTCGTGTTTGTTGCTTCAACCCCTCGCGTATATCTACGACACACCCTCGGTCGAGCATCGTTTTATTTCGCACTGTAGTTGCACACGGGGGCTCGGAACGATCCAATTACTCGACCGCCCGTTTTTCTACCGTATGAAGCTTGGTCCAAACCGCTCCCCGTTGTTCTCCCCAGTTTGTGACGAAGAGGCAAAAAATCTCCGAGTTCAGCATGGGGGCGTCCTATCAAGCTTGTCTCGTCAACGTTCATTTCGTTCTAGACTCCGTCAGGAAAGTACATTATTACGACAATGGAAGAGACTCGATCTGGATAGCTTCCCTTAATATTTACTGCGACTATGCATAAAGTACTTAAAGAAAAAAATTCAACTGCCACTTTCATGTCTGACCATTTTCAGCCTATACTACTTAATTATACGTTTTTATGTTCTTTTTTACATTCTTATGGCACGTACGAAGTTTACTACAACTCCAAAAGTAATATTCGTGCTTTGACGATGGCTGACTATACTTCGCTTTTACTACTGGGTCTATCTGCGTTCCATTGCTCGACGGTTTATTGCAGAAACCCACTCACAAAGGACTAAATAGACAGTGTGGTAATCAAGGAAAACAGAGACCATCGTTCTGATTCATGTCGATAAATGGGTTTCCAACACTCGGCGGTTCGAGACACCTATCTCGTAAATGAGTTTGCAGCGATTGGTGAGCGTGTATCTCTGCGTATGCGTGTGTGAATGTATGGGAATATTGTTCTTCCAGTTCTGTAACACCCATCGTTCTCGAATCGTTGTACGTACTCCATTTTCCCATCTCGTAAATTGGACCACATATTCCACGGGTCGACCGGTAAACTCTCCACCATTCTCATTCGATCTTATAATTGATGTTACCAACGGCGTCAAAGGACCGGATGTACACTCGTTACGATCTCGATTCTTGGGTGATTAACCTATCACGTCCTTAGCTTTCTCGCTCGAACTGTCTCGATTATTAGACCTATGTGTGTCATATTAAAGTCCTTTGAGAGTCCTTGAACCCGATCTAGTGGAGCAAAAGTAGTATTAAAACGAATTTTACAAGGATCCAAGCTGGAAAAGTTTAGAGAGATACGCTCTAAGTTTGAACATTTTTTATCACCATGACGCCTCAGTCATTTTTCTGTCTTAAATCTCCCCCGATGCTGCAACAAATAATTTCATTTCCACCCTCCGAACAACATTCCTTTGAATTCATGAAAACGAGGATGTTTATTTTCCACCTTATTGCCTTATCGTTCAATTTTTTTTATGTATAGAGCAGGACTTAGGGCGAGACGAAAGAAAGATTTCTTCTTCTCGCTTCGTACATATAATTCCCTTTTCCTTCCTCTCCCTTTGACAAGTCGGGGGAAAAAAACTTTGTAAAGTCTTCAACACGTCGGAGACCCCCTGGCGCTTCCGGATCGTTCCTTTCGTAGCTACTGAGGAAAACTATCCTGTCCCTCCGGGCAGTGTGTATGTACGAAACACGTTGCAACGGTCGACGATGATAAAGCCATCGGAGAGAAAGTAAGGGAAAAAAAAACTTTCAACGAGACAAAGTTTATTCTTAGATATCTCCTGCAATATTAGAACCCTCGAAGATCCTGCCATTTCCCAAATTTTCAGAACTTCTGCAGGGAGATTGAAAGAATTATGTTCCGACAGTTTTTTTAATACAAACTTTGATCGAGGACTTAATTTTTATTTTTATCACAAATCAAAATAATGCTCGATAATTATTCCCAGGGTGAACATCCCCTGTGATCGTAATATTGATCAATTTAAAAAATGAATCAAGCTCAAACCGATAAATTGTATTTTCTTTACCAAGAAACACAACGATTGTGTAGCACGTGCGATTTTATTTACATTCGCAAACATCGCATTATTTTTCAAAGATTTTCCTTATTCTTCGTTCGTGCTCTAGCATCTCTGGCCAGTAAGGCTTGCATATTTTCTCGCTATAGAGAAACTTGGAGCTTTATACACGGAGGATTCCATCATTCAAAAGGAGAAAGCAGAGGGAAGAGGGAGGAGATGGGGATGAGGGGTTGGAAAGGATAAGGAGGCAGAGGGAACAGCCAGAGTTTTTGAGCAAACGTTCTTAGAACTCTCCGGTCTCGAAGAAACGCTCGAGAGTGGTGGTATGTACAGCCCCGAGGTGTTTCCATCTGTCCCCGGGCGCATTTCGAAGTCTCAAGAATTTATGGACAAAAGTTATCGGGCAGATTGAACCGACGCGACTGTTTTATATCTATACGTATATATACACGCTCGTCTTCGATTCTCACCCCCTCCCACCTCACCCCCTTCCTTCTCCTACTCACAACTGGCAAAACTCGAGAGCGATAGAGCTGTGCTAGTAGAGACACGAAGTGAAATCATAGCGAGAAAATATACAAAAATCGATCGACGACACTTGGGAATAAAAACAATTGCATAATTGAGAAAATATTTTCTACATCGATCATTGTAATTTTGACAACATCCGGAAAGTTCATTTAACTTTGTAATAAAAAAAACAAAAATTACTTGTCTACCAACGAGCCTCGACTTTCGCCAGATTTTTACTCTTTTTATTTTCTCTCTCTCTCTCTCTCTCTCTCTCTCTTTCTCTCATTACACAATGGCCTCGAGCATAAAGGTTAATGAGACTATCATTACACGCAGCGACAAAAAAAACGTGACGTTTGCCCGAATCCGTGCGATGTGGGAACGCGTCAAGAGCCGACGGCGTTTTGTGTCCCGCGATGGTCGAGTACGGACGACAAAAAAAAAAGGAAAAAGTTAATACATTTCGCGAATGCTCTCTCGTTAAATATGCCACCTCGTTTATCTCGCGTTAATAGGGACACACATTTGAGCAACCCGTCCGACCCGATACTCGGTCACTCCGTTCTCCCATCGTTACGTAGATCGTTTGCCATGTACTCACAGCCTACACGAGGCTGTACCTTGTTGTACATACCACGAACGACTCGTTTCCGGTATGGTCGTATGAATGAAAATAAACCTCCCGGCGATTCGTTTGTCCTTTCGAAACATCGGGTTTTAATCTCGTTCACTTTAGACGAATATTTTCAATTATTGTTGAATTAATTACTTACAGTTTTGTTTATAGCAATTTTATACAAATTTATCGTCGATTAAAATTGTAAATAGAGGATCGATCTGAGAGATATAAATCGAGATAGGAAACAATCTTGCTCCGTTGCTCTAGGGATTTAGCCCGTTCTATCTTTGATCGTACCTTCGTATATCGTTCAGGATTTGATGCATCGCGCATCATTTTAGGATCGACGTTGGTGCATGGTTGGGAGAAAACCGGCTATTTCAAGCACTCTCTAACTATACACGTTGTTGCTGCTGGGTGAACTGATTACAGAAGGCGCTCTCAGCTGAGCTGCCCGGGCCAAAACGCAATCTGTATGACTGATCGTGAGCTCACCTAAAGAGAGAGAGAGAGGGCGAAAGAGGGATCAAGGATGAAGGAGAGAAAGAGAGATGGAGAGAGATAGTACAACACATACCCGCAGACTCAATCAGAATCCCGCGAACCGTCACTCCATTGCGGGCGAGCGGGTGCGAATCACGGTTTATATCCGACAGTTTGAATCTACCTATGTGTGCGCGAAAGATAGAAAGAGAAAGAGAGCTGCGCGTGTATACGAGTACAGTTCTCTCACTTTATCCAACCTCACCATTGACACGACGAGTTTCATCATCCCTAGAATAATTATCGCCTGTGCAATCACCCCAAAGCGGTCTGATCGCACATTGACCTTTACTACTTGGCTCACGTTTTCAGCGCAAAATTACTATTACCGGTCATCGAATCTATATGCGAGTAATTACGTGATCGAATTCACGATCGTTTAATCGAAACTGATATATTAATATCGAATATTTTCAGTGGGAAAATTGACAGCGATTTTTTATCACGATAAATTGTCAATAATTCAGTTCGTTATTTCGGGGATGATTTATATTTTTTCATCGATGATACAAGCCCCGTCGTACATTGCTATAACGGTGAATGGTGTAGTGTATTATAACGAACCGACGCGTCTTCGCGTATCTAACTGATGGCTCTCTTGTCGGTTGACAGGAGCTAATAAAGTTTGTTCGCGAAAGGGGGGATTGAATTCACTCTCCCGTTTTCTCTCGCTCTCCCGTTTATTGACGCTGTTTTCAGGTCCTGTCCGCTCGTGAAAACGACGCATCCATCCGTCGATTCGACTGCCTTCGACAAACCCTCCCCCACCCCTTTCTTCTTTTCTTTTTCTCTCGTTGTATCTCGCGTCGCTTCTACCGTCCAGCTTTTCACCCCTCAAACCTCGCCAGTGCGAAGTAACCCGAGACTCTCGGCGAAACAAGATCGATTGGTCGACGAACTCTTCTACTCAATAGCGCGAACGCTTCGACGCGACGACAGAGAAGTACGAAACTTGGTTTATTTTTTTCTTCTGCTTTTTTTTTATCTCGCGTATATCATCGAAATTTATTTCTATTTTTTTTTGGTCAATTTTAGTTTCGTCGAGGAACTAAAATATTATATCGCGAATTTCTATACGTACGTTCGTCGCGATTCGAGTTCCCATTTCTCAGGCAACTGGAGAACCGTAAAATTTGCATGGACTTTATAAATACGATTTATATGTATATATATATATACATATATCTTGTACAACAGTCAACTGGACTTTCGACAAGAGGCGCCCAAATTTATACCGGCGTTTTCGTGCGCGTGTTTCGAAACTTGTCAAACCTGACCAGCAGTCTATTTCCCACTCGCCCACTCTCTGTCTACATCGAACAGAAATAGGGGTGGAGAAAAGGGTTGGGGGATGGACGGTTCATATACCTCGTCGTGTCGTGTTCGTCGATACACCAGACGTTTTATCTTTCGGACTTTTGGATGAAATTGTGAAATTTGCATATTATGCCCTGCTGCACTGATAGAAAGAGAGAAAGACAGAGATAGACAGAGGGAGAGAGAGAGGGAGAGGGAAACGAAGCATGCAAAACAACAGGGACACGATATTTCTCCCGGAAGTTCCTGTAATGGAAAACCATTCAAAATTGACTAAAACCCCCAGAATTTATTTTCCGAAATGTTATTATTATCGTTTACAAATTTTGCAACATTGTGTCGAGGGTGAAAATGAGAATCTTTGTTTAACTCCGAACAAGCTTTAAATCTTATTCACGTGTGTTTGTGTGTGTATGTGTGTTTTTGTGTTCCGTAGTTTGAGAGTAAATTTAAAGCGGATTAATAACTAAGTACGTGGAAGGGGTGAGCTTTAAGTCACATGCTCGCACACATAGATCCTTGTACAGAAAATAATAGAGAAGCTGCGCATAGACACAGGAACATACACACGCACACATACCCCTAGGAGAGGGGGTGGCTTTTGGTAACCAGCAAATATCAGGACAATTACGCGCAGGTGCAGTCAAATAGGAGGGGTACGCTTAAACTCTGCTTAAATAAGCACCGGGAGTATTCGCACGGGGTAGAGGGTTGAGGGGGTGGGAATTTGCTTTTTGAAATGGGTGGTAGCTCTGCACCCTCTTCGTGCTTCAACCTCCCTAGAACATAACGGGGCCAGGGTTGCCACGGGGGAGATGCCTTGTGTTTCCTCGAGCCACCCCTCCCGGAACCAACCCTTCGTAACGCTCCTTTGCTCGGTCGAAAATTTATGCTAAGGACCACCTGCGCCAAACGCGAAACCTCCGAGGAAGGCGAATACACGAGGGTAGGTCTGCGCGCTCTCCTAGTGGTGGGCCGATGTTTCCGTCTTCTGGCGAGAGGGTGAGTTGGGGGAGGGGGTTAAAACAGCTCGCGAGCTTTCTCGCGAGCTTTTCCGGTGGGTCGTTGACCCACCGACAACGCGTTAACTTCCCACCGTAACTGCTCTCGCAGTCTCTATATATAGCCGACATAGTGTGGCTTTCCAACGATAAATAATTCCATTTGCGGTAGGACGTTAAATATTCTCAAATGGAAAATGCATTGATTGCGACCGCTTTATTGCACATTCGCGACTACCTGCGCTTATGGTTAATCCACTTTTCTCCTAAGTACCTATGGATTTATGGATCACGATTTTGAATCAAATATGAAATAAATTTATGAAGAGATTAATAATAATAATATCAAAGGGTTGTTTTTCGTTGTAAGTTTTGTTGATAATTTTATACGTATAAGATTTGTAGAACACAAAATCGACGATATTCTCGGAGCTTATCGATGTAATTCTCACCCCCGTTATCCACCCTAGTATCGTGTATACCTGCAATTCGGAGGAAAGTTATAGGCTGGAGTATTCCCGTTGTCCAACTCCCTGGTCCAATTAAATAGCTACTGAACTTTTGGGTTATCTCCTCTGGACAATGGCCGGACGCATTGTTTGTTATTCTCTGTCGTGTGACTCGGTAGCGAGGAGTCCGAGAGACAGCAAGAGAGAGAGAGAGAGAGGGAGGGAGAGTGGTAGCACAGCAGTTTGGTATTAGTGGTGAGCCGAGTATACACCACCCTCGTTTCGCGATTCTCGACTGCGCTTTCCAACAGAGACGAAAAGCGAGCCTCGTTGTTGTACAAGGGACGTAATGGTATGTGTATAATGCGCTCGTGGCCATTGTTCGTAAACGAGCTCAGACACCGACAGTAAACAACAAGACAGAGAGAGAAAGAGAGAGTAATATACGGACTTAATACCTCGTGGTCAACTATGTGAACCAAAGAGAGGAAAAGAAAACAACCCCTCGCACGTTCTTTCTTCCACCACGACAATCTCCTAGTAATTATTTCTCACAACGAAAACTAAATTTTCACCTTCTTTTGTTTACTCGTACTGGTACGAGATAAGATGCAATTTAAAAAATTAAAATTTCGATCAAAAATTCAATCGATCGGAATTTTTTCATTGACTGTATTTCGAAGTATTTTGTTGATTGAGATGACTTTTAACTTTACGATTATTCGACGATGTCGCGAAAGTGCTTCGTACAAGCCCGTAACGCCTCTCGCGTCTATAATTTAACCTGGCCCGAACAACGATGCAATTTAAACAATTAAAATTTCGATCAAAAATTCAATCGATCGGAATTTTTTCATTGACTTTATTTCCAAGTATTTTGTTGATTGAGATGACTTTCAACTTTACGATTACTCGACGATGTCGCGAAAGTGCTTCGTACAAGCCCGTAACGTTTCTCGCATCTATAACTT
>JAPYZT010003964.1:0-23114 GCA_030522965.1 Tryphoninae sp. A BG-2022a | reverse complement strand
ACGAGTTTAAAGTTTACTCGAAATAAAAATTACCCCCCCCCCCTCTCGCTCCGCCACTTTGTACTCCCCACCCGGGCTAAATCTGTTTCGCCGGCCCTGGCCACTGCTATGAGTCTCGACTCTGTTTTCTTGATCGAGTGTTACCCTCGTCATGCTAACTGGTATGACCTTTAAAAAATAATTATTGACAACTTAATAAGACAAGCCGAAAGAGTCCTGATGACCTTTGACTTCGGCCGTGGTAGGTGAAGGAAAAGAAATTTCTGTCTCAGTATCTACGTTCCTAAATAAAATCGAATTTATCAAATTTCTATATAAAGTAAATACAAATCTTATATCGACCCCAACCCCATAAACATAAGACTCGATAAATTCGCATGAATTTTGTTGTTTCCATCGGAGCGAGGGTAACACGGGTTTACAAATTATCATAAAATTACCAAAAAAAAAATGGTTCATTTATTCGGGGGTTAGTTGGGGAGAAAAAAAAACGTTATTTTCCCATCCCCGAGTTATACCGGAAGCTTATACACGGACGTGGAAATTTTTCCCCCCTTACTGTGCCCAGAGTGTTATCACACTTTTTTCATTATTTTCGTCTTGGCGCGTGAAAATCCTGATCCTCCATCCTCTTCAAACCAACCCCCACCCCCGAAGAGCATGGTCGTTGAGAAGAGACGATATCACAGGACGACGGAGATTCTCCGCCGAAATTTTTGCGCCGGTATATCGAGCTCGTAGTGAGAAGGGATCATCGTGGGGTAAAATAAGGGTTTGGGGTTGGAAAAATTCAGGCTGGGGCGAACACCGTGTCGTCGAGAGGGAACTCTCTCTTTCCCTCTCTCGCTTTCTGGTAGTTTCTCTCGTCCAAATACGGGAAAAAGGGAGAGATGATCTGGGGATTTCTCGCGTGGTCCGTGGCGAGAGCAACGGAAGATGGAAGTTGAGGAGGATGATGAGGTAAGGGTCGCAGGACGAAGGGTGAGGTAGGGAGGTCGAAGGGGGTTGAAGGCTTCGTTGAGCCGGCTTGTGTGGTTGACGAAAGAAGCCTCAATCTCATACCCGGGGGTTTCTGCGGCTCGTCTTTATAGTCCTGTGAATATATACATATATATAGTATATACGCTATATATGGGATGTTCCATGTCAATTGACCCATCCAATTTTCTCACCTCGTCCAAATGCGGCTATATTTTTTCAACAAGTATATATCGTTGTTAAAAAGCAGTACAATTATTTTCAGATTTTTTAACAAAATATTTGTGTCAAAAAGAAAAATATTTGAAATTTTTTTTTGATATTTTCTAAAATCGAGTATTACTTGTCGCGAAAAAATGATGCATTGAGCTTATCCGCGTGGTTATTTTTTATATACTTTCTTATTTTCAATATCTGAATTTATTTATTTTATTTTCGGTTTTTAAATATATTTATATATCGTCGAATATTTTTTTGAAAATACGATTTGTAAATTTCTAAAATTTTCTATTTTTTCAAAGATCTTGCCTGCGTTAAAACAAATTGTAATTGAACGATTTTGAATGATTCGAAATAAATACGGTGGGCCAATCGACATGGAACGTCTCGTATATATGCGAAAAGTTGCACGTGTGTAGTAAGTACGCTATATATATATTGTAGTCTCGCGGTGAAAAAGAATAGGAGCGGGCTTTGGGGGAAGGTGCAAAATAGACGGTATTAGCTTGCCGATGCTCGAAGAGGAGAATTGCTCTGGCTGACGTGACGGAAACCCTTCTGTATTGCGCGCCGGATGAATCGATGCACTTATTTTCTGTCGCGACGAAAATAAAGAAACCAATTACATTTAAATAATCCAAAAGGTACATTCACGAATATGCAGCCTGTATTTAAACAATATCTGGGACATATCTCTAAAAAAAATTATTTTTCAAAAAATGTATCTTAATTAATAATTAAAAAATATTTTCAGAAAATTTTGCAATCGTAGATAATAATTATAACTATAACGATTCTTACAATCTGTCGCAATAAAAATTATTATTAATTATAATCGAATCGTCAATCGATAAAAATAAAAACGAGAATATTTCCACAAAATTTATAAACGATAAACAATTATCATCGTTACACAACGCGAAACAAAATAAGCCAAGTATCAGTGATATCCCATCGTGGAGATAATTTACTTCGTAATAAAATTGAAAAATAAAAAACAAAACAAAAGAAAAATCTCAATCGATAATCGATCGACCTATGCCCAGGCTCTTTTGTGCCCTCAGCCGGCCAATAACTATGCTAACTTGTTCATATCGATCGCTGTCGAGTTCCATGAACAGTGACGACGAGAGTTTACACGCTTCGATAGTGTCGTATAACTACAGGCATTCGCGTTAGGGTGGGAGAGTTAGTAGCCAGTTCAACCCCCTCCCCTTCCCCCGCCCCTTTTCCGTACTGTGTATAAACCGAGGGGCCCAATTGTCCTCGTGCTCGACATTTAGTTATCTCCGTTGGCGTATAATGCCAGAGCGAGAACGAGGGGAGGGGGAGGGATACGTTGTACACGCATCGATAGTCGCCCCTTCGTGTGTTTCACGCAACCCTACGGGATAATCGAGGGTCAATCGCGGCGGCATAAGTGCTCGTAGCCACAGTCAAGCTTCGCCTGTCTCGTAATTCGTCCTTGATACAACCTTATAACTGTATCTGCACGACCTACCGGTTACCAACCCTTTCCGCGAGTATTCTCGCTGGTAACGCTTGGTTATAGAAAGGACGAGGGTGCAGGAGAGGTCGAGGTTGAGGGGAATCGGTACGAGACTCGTTTCGAGATCTCAACAACGAGTCCCATCCTCGTACTTGCCTCGTACTTCCGGTACTTTGACTATGTACACGTGGGTGTATTACGTGACTAGACTACGATTGTGAAGTACGATTTAGAGATGAAGAGGAAGAGAGGTATTCAACCGCTTAGGTATTTGTTTGATTCGAAGCAAAGAGATTTCGTGGTTCGAGTATTTGTACGACGTGGATTCGATTATTTAAGTAATGTGATAAGATCAATTTGTAGTTGGAGTAATCGCGATGAGATTTGTTTTTTCGATCATTTGGATTGAAACAGATTTGTAGATGAAAGGGTTCTAGCTAGCTAATTGAGATTTAATATTGAAAGTAGTCTGATAAAGTCAATAAGACAATTTAACTTTTCATAGTAACACTGGCTCCACGGGACCCAGCCCCTTCTTTGACCTGGAATACTGCTTACTAAAATCCATCAATATCGGGTTTTGTGGCGCCATCTAACGATAGTTTGGATTTTCAACTTCAGTATCGAGAAGGTAGATTTTTACCTGTTAGTCGGATTTCCGTTTCATTCTTTCCTTCTAAATCACAATTGCTTTGGATGAAATAAAACCAATTTAACCCTTAATTGTAACAGTGGGTTCTTACGATCTAGGCCCTTCTTCCATTGATCTGGAATACTGCTCACTAAAATTCATCAATTGGGTCTTGTGGCGCCATCTAACGATAGTTTGAATCTTAAACTTCAGTACCGAAAAGGTAGATTTTGTATCGGACCGTTAGTGAGATTTCCGTTTCATTCTTTCCTTCTAAATCACAATTGCGTTGGATGAAATAAAAACAATGTAACCCTTAATTGTAACAGTGGGTTTATGGGATCCAGGCCCTTCTTCCATTGATCTGGAATACTGCTCACTAAAATCCATCAATTGGGTCTTGTGGCGCCATCTAATGATAGTTTGGATCTTAAACTTCAGTACCGAAAAGCTAGATTTTGTATCGGACCGTTAGTCAGATTTCCGTTTCATTCTTCCTTTCTAAATCGCATCTGCATTGGATGAAATAAAGACAATTTAACCTTTAATATGAACACTGGGTCTGCGGGACCCAGACCCTTCTTTGACCTGGAATACTGCTCACTAAAATCCATCAATTGGGTCTTGTGGCGTCATCTAACAATAGTTTGAATCTTTAACTTCAGTACCGAGAAGGTAGATTTTGTATCGAACCGTTAGTCAGATTTCCGTTTCAATCTTTCCTTCTAAATCGCACTTGCGTTGGATGAAATAAATATGCTTTTTGAAAAGTCTACAGAAACCGCTATGTCTATTTCAAAATACATTGTTTCCAGATTATAAAACCATTTTTCTTGTGAATAATTACAAAAGTTACAGCAATTATTAGAAAAAAAGTCACTTTTCACGAGTTTTTTTTGCACAATTTTTGTTGCATATTTAAAATTTAATTTTTGATGTCTAACCAATATGCTTGTATTAAACAAGGTTCAAATCATACCTCACTATTTTTTTCATATCGCTTAATGCGTTATTTTATTATTTATAACAATTCAAAAACGCCTGGGTTCCATGGACCCAGTATGACTATAATGTGATTCTAGTTAATATAAGTGTGACTACTAACAATGAGAGTTAAGTATTGAAGAAAATCACTAATGAAGATTGATACTTCTAACAATTTGCTGATGACTTTTTGATGCATTATTGTGGAGTATGAAGGAAATGCAACTAGCGTGACAGGATCGACCTTAAAAAATTACAAAAAATCAGAGCCATCTAACTATTCGTCGAGGCAAAGTTACACCCACAACGGTCTTCCCTTCAGTGTACTTAATTCTCTCTGTCTCACTCTGGCTTTCGTTCTCTCACTCACATCCGTATTAATAAAGCAATGCTAATTACGTGGATATATATGTATATGTCGAGGCGTAGGATGTATGCTCTGCACGAGACTCGGGATTTCCCTGGTGTGTTAAAAGTTACGCGACAGTTGGTACATAACGTATAGTACAACAGCGTGTACCCACGTATACCCATAAAGTGGGGCATTATGGCACACCAGGGTCGAGACGAACTCTCCCTTTTTCTTCTCAACGTCTCAAATTGCCAAAAAAATGTTTTTATCCCATATTTATATCGACGGCAGTGAGGCAAAAGCGAAGTTGGTAAAGAAAAATATTCAAAAATAATTATAACCTCTTAAATAATTCGCAAATTGGCGAACTCCCAATGTCATCCCCTAAATAATCAATTTTCATATCGAATTGAATATTTTACTCAAAATATTTCAAAAAAATAGTAACAATAACATTTCCTATTCATCGAAAAAGACAAATTTCATCCAACTCAAGTGGTCCATATTACCCCACATTCTTTCTTCTTCTCAAAATTAAATTCAAAAAATATTTTCATCTCAAACTTTCGTATCGTTAGTGCTCAGAAGTTAGAGTTAAATGAAATTTGAATCTTAATTCGAGCTTTCATGCTTCGAATAATATTTCGGTGGTCCATATTACCCCAGCGTTATCCCGTATACCATAGTCACGAGACGTGATATACGTATAGAAACGGAAATTTGGCAGTAGCCAGAGGCAAGAGGAGGACACGGGAGTCAGAAGTCAGAATTGCGAAGTAGTAGCTATATGTTGAATACAAGAATGCTATATCTACTTCTCCGTCTGTCTGTGCGTAAACAGTAGTAACGGGCCGCACCCTCTCCGCGCTACTGCCATAACGCGGTAAAGCCTCTCTTCTTCATCCTCCCATCTCTTTCGCTCCGGTACGACGGTTGGGCCGCGTTACACGCTCGAAAGAGCCCCTTTCCTTCCTCGGGCTTCTTCTACCAAACGCACCAGGAACCATTCCTCTCGTCTTCGTTGCCCTTGGCGTGTTTCTCACTCTTCTATTGCCACTCGAAAACGTAGTGCCGCGTCCCAAGCGCTCTTATCATCTATATATGTCGAGGTCTCGCTCTCTCTTCGCCCCTTTTCGTATCTTATTGTATACCCTCCCACTCGTTTTGAGGGGTGGGGGGGGGGCAGCAAAGAGAGAGAGAGGACTTTACATGGCTCTCTCTCCCTCTCAATATATAAATAGAGAGAGAGAGAGAACGGAGTGGAGTCGTTTCAGGAGCTCCGCCTTTGGCGCCGCGCGAATTTCTCTCCGGGCGCGTACACACGACTGGTATTTCGCGGTTCTCTTACCCGAGAGACGCAACATCGCTCTTGCGTGCGGAAACGCGAAGGGTACGGTCATTGGCAGAGGAAGAATTTTCACCATTTTGTGGACGAGGAACGAGGAAATTTATTATAAGTTCGGATGACTCTGGCAAACTGGGAGACTATTGTTCGGTGCAATTTTGAATGGTTTGATTGTGGATTTTGGGGGGAACAACCCCTTTTTGTTTTTACCGAAGAATTTTGTTAGAAGTTTTTTTTTTGTAGTTGGATCAAATTTGTGAAAAATAAATTGTGGTTCCGGAAACCGCGAGCACCCCGTGAAGTTATTTCGCAGGAAAAATATATTTCAACCCTTAGACCCGCCCTAAATCCCGGAAGTCGTTCACTTTCGATCACCTCGAGGGGCTTGAATAGGTTCTTTCCGTCCAAAATCACGTTATAGCGGGGTTTCGGAATCGGAAATTTTGCGGTGGTTACCAGTACGATCTTTTTATTACTAAATTTTGACACTTTGTAATCCGTCAAAGTTTAGAAAGATGTGAAAATTCTCTTTGTTTTTGGATAAAAATAAATTGGAATATGAAAAATATGCATAATTAATGATTTTTCTTGGATTAACACTGCTAATCACTGTCTCGGAATTTTACGATCGAGTGCGAGGGAGTAAAAGCGCGGAAAGACCGACACAGTGGCTGACACGAGTTCGCTCTACCAACCCTCTCGTCTTTCCCAACGTTCTTCCAGCATTTGCATTTCTCCATGACACTCGTCCCCTAACGTTTCCAAAGATATTCATACTTTTCGACGATATATATATCGGGTATTCGTCTATATATACGTATGAGAGAGTGTCGAGACTGCCAGAAAAGCAGTTGAAGAGAGGTACCGGGCCAAGTGGAGGGTTGCGTTCGAATGTCTCCCGTACCAACCTCCACGACTATACTGATTCATGGCCGTTCCGGCTGGTACCCTCAAGCGCTATACTGATTATCGCGAGAAACACCCAGGCAGCTGTCGGAGACGCGGACTTATTTAGACTTTTCTCTTTTCTTGTTTCTTTTTTTGTGGGTTTGACTTCCCCAAATTACCAGAACAACCGTTGGAACGGGAAAATAAAGAGCGTTCGTGACGACGCGGTTCACGGGCTTACCGAGCCCTGTAAACCTGGGTATTTCGTGTCCTATGCCAAGATCCTTTGTTCTCGAACGATTTTTTTGGTACCAAAAATAATTCGGTAAGAATGGAAAGTAGATGAGAGAAAGCAATGTTTTTGGAAGGAATATCGAGTGGTTTTAGGCCATAACTCCAAATTACCAGAACACTCGTTGGAACGGGAAAATAGAGAGCCTTCGTGACGACACGGTTCACAGGCTTACTGAGCCCTGTAAACCTGGGTATTTCATGTCCTATGCCAAGATGCTTTGTTCTCGAAAGATTCTTTTTGTGATCAAAAATAAGTTGCTCAGAAATAGACGACAGAAAGTAACGTTTTTGGAAGGAGTATCGAGTGGTTTTGGACCAGAACTATCGATAGTTAAGTATTTTAGTCGAGAATGTTTTTCGGTTAGATTTTTATGCTCGTTTTTCATTTCATTTTATTATTTTTTTATGGCGTCGAAGGAGACGGGTATGAAGTGGTAGACGGAATGGCGAGGCGAACGTCGAAACGCTAACACTCACCCTTTCGTGAGTAGGGGTGGTTTGGAAGTCGAGGGGTTGGTTAGGGGATCGAAGGGGAGTTGAAGGGGGTTGGATTTGAGCCGCGCCACATTCGTTGACCCTATCTCGCCTCGTGCCTCTCGATCCCATATTTTTTCAAGCTTCATCCTCCCCGCTCGACCATCCTCTCGGTTCACTTCTCCGTGAACGCGCTTCCTCCTCTTTTTTTCGTTTCCTTCTTCTCGTTCTCGTTCGCTTACTCTCCACACGATCACTACCCTTTTCGGCAATATAACGTCGGTTGCCTGCGAGGACCGAAGAAAGAGAAGGAGTAACTCTCGACACATTCCTCTCTCTCTCTCTCTCTCTCTCTCTCTCTCTCTCTCTCTCTCTCTTCCTTTCACGTTTTGTCAAAAAGTACGAACAAAGTCGCGATAAAGAAGCAAAGAACGACAGCGAAAAGGGATTTCCTGCCGGACATTGATGCCATTCCCACCGCGTCTGACTATTTTTACTTTCACTACTTTCAACACCACATGGCACATATATACCTATACGTCGCATTTTCACAAAAATCTACCCATTTCCGGTTGGTATTCTTCGATCTTTCTGAAATTTGGATATTTCCAAACAACGTTCGTCAGTCTGTTGTATGCCAAATTTCACATCGCTAAGTACAATTTTCATTAACTTATTCGCAATTTTATATCTCTCACTTTCAGCCATTTCAAGTTGTTGATAAAATCACAAAAAAAAAATTCCTAAATGCATTTCCGTCACAAATTGTTTTCAATAAATATCGAGCTTAATTCATTTTGCAATAATCGACAATAACAAATATTTTCGCTATGATGAGATTTTTTAGAACGATAAAAACGCAAACGATTCTTCGAAAAATCATAATTTATCAATATCGTTCAATAATTCAGCGTTACCAAGAAAGTAAATAACCCATAAATCGGAAAAGCCATAAAAGATAATGACGACCGATTAATATTCGTTCGAAGTCTCGATAAATAATTCAATCGTTTCTTAAAATCATTTAACTCAAGAAGGATAAAAATAAAAAATAAAAATTTGCATACGTCCGGCCACAGGAATAAATGCATTATGTATGAGAACGAATCAACGTCAACCGACTAAAATTTATGAGCTTCGAAATAGCAGTAAATTTTTTTAAGTGTTCCATTTTACCCCAGTTTTTCCTTCCTATACACGTTCTGTTATGTCTCAATGTCTCTATTGTCCAATATTCGTAGACTCGATGACTCGATGTTGTTGATGTCACGAGTCAACAAATATTTACTCATGGATCGCCCCGGGGTGCTAATGGACTTGCATCTAGCTCGACGCCTGATCCGAGATGCGAGAGAAACGAGGCAGGTCCATCATCTTCTCGCGTCTAAGACGTAGAGCGTATAGAATGATCGATTAGAACATCGGACTTCGTTTGCACGCCTTATTTCTACAATGTACACGTCGTATCTCTAACGAGTAAATTGATAAATATTCAGAAAAAAATTTAGATTGAAAAGTTGATCAAAAATTATTTTTCGATTTTTATTTTGCGAGATAAATCGATCAAATTTTTTTTAATCAATGATCGATGCTTTTATATAAAAAATTTTTAATTTATCATCGGGCTTAATTATACATTGATTTATTTAATTGAACCGATTAAATAATCAAATTTGTCGACGAATTTTTATCACTGAAAAATTCAAATTAAATTCATAAAAGACGATCTTTAATTAATTCATAAAGATAGATTAATATATTATTTTGAGTCAGAATTTTACGACAAATTTCCATTTTAAAAAAGAAACTTGCATAATTTTCGTGACACGCTTGAAAATTTATATATCTGTTCTCAAGATTCGCAATTAAACGGCTTTTCCGATACTTGAACGGGGTCAAAGTTGTGACGAATAACCTTCGACTGTTTTCCGCGATCTTGAACTCCGTGATCGCTGATAACGTCGTCGACAAACGAAGAGACATAAAGAGAGAGAGAGAGAGAAGAGAGACAGAGAGAGAGAGAGAGAGAGAGAGAAGAGAGAGAGAGAGAGAGAGATTAATAAAAATGAGGAAAAAAAACAATGTAGACGATGACGAGAGTTGCAAAGATGTTATTTTTTCGGACTTTCCTTTACAATCGGTCTGTTGACGACGAAGATGGTGGAGGAGGAGCGAAAATTTTCACGCGATCGTAATCCGATCTGACGTAATAAACCGTTGAAAGTTACGACGAGCGACCATCCCGAGAATTTACTGATCGTACGATAACACGCTATTACGATTTATATATATATATATATAAACGTCTCGTTATATACATATATATACGTATTCCGGCCAAGGCCAGCCGCCGAGCAACCGGACAAAGAACAAAGCGATTTTGCTCCAGTTCGTTTGCACACGATATTTCAAACTATATATATAAAATGTGTTTTCTAATGAGTGAATCGAGCATTGCTATTGAATTTTCTTCACAAAAAAAACTGGCAAATCAATAACGTAGTAATTTTTTATCGAAATGTCAAATTTTTCATTAATAAATGTTTAATTTAACGTTTAATTAGAAAAAGGATAATTAAGAAACGATGATTATTAATTAATTGATAAAAGTAGCTTGATTTTGTCATTTGGAAACAAATGACAAAAGGATTTTGCTCTAGTTTGTTTGAACACGATATTTCAAAATATTTATATACAGGGTGAGTTTCATAAGGTGTCTTAAACTTTATTTTGAGGTAGATGGGATCATTACAAGCAAAAGTTGTAAATATACATTGGGGATATTTTGAATAGTTTACGAGATATACATTTTTTAAATTGGTCCAATCGGAACGCCGAGAAGCGTTAGAGCCGCCCACTCCCCACTATAGCCGCAAAGATAGCACAGTGTAGGGCGTTACATTTGGGTTGCAAAATTCAGAGCAGACAATTTTATTTATTATATATTACGCAGTCATATTTATTTCTGGGGCATTGGCTGTTAGGGCGGTGAGTGCGTGCCCCAACGCTTCTCGACGCGCTCTGATTGGACCAACTTAAAAAATTTATATCTCGTAAACTATTAAAAATATTCCCAATGTATGTTTACAATTTTTGTTTGTAATGATCCCATCTACCTTAAAATAAAGTTTGAGACACTTTATGAAATTCACCCTGTAGAACCTATTTTCAAAAAGGTGGATCGAGCATTACTATTGGATCGTTCTCGAAAAAAAAAAACAGTCGAGTCAATAAAATAAGAATTTTTGATCGAAAAGTGACACGATTAATCAAAAAATATTTAATCAAACGTTTAATTATAAAAAGACCAATTAATAAACGATCTTTAATTAATTGAATTCCAGTTCGATTGCACACGATATTTCGATTAAATACAAAACTCTTTAATTATAAAAAAATTAATTAATAACGATAATACATTTCCATAATCAAAACAACATTTTAATCGAAATACCGATGATTCGTTTAGCAGTTATTTACAAATTACAACATTACCGTCACTTGCTCGCGATCGAGAATTATTCGATCGATGAATAATCGTTATTCGATTTTCATCGATGCGATAAAATCAATTTTTCCATACCAATATGAATCGAATCACGCGATCGATTTAATCACGACTCCTCTAACTAATCAAATCATTTCATAATGCAAGAAATGAACGAAAAACAGATCGTTATCAAATTTCTACAAATCGATTGAAATTAAGTTAAGTTTCTTCTAGCATTATGCAGGACATTCGGTTCGAGAGGACTAAGGACCTCCTTCATTAACTCATTGTCAGGATAATAATACGAACGATTGACTAAAGAGAACACATGTAATTCTCCTGCCAAATATATATATATATATATATATATATATATATATACGAAATTGGCTTGTAATGTGCAAAGGTTCGTATCGAATGATCTCAAAACGTGGGAAAGGGTTCTTATTTCCGTATACTGCCTACACAATATATATAAGAGAGGCTTGGTAGCTCACAATGGGAACGCCTCAGCCTAATAAAGCGTGTAACCGTGTGAGTGTTTGTTCCAGCATACGTGAAAGGGAACAATGGACAGTCAAGAGCATTATTGGCCTCCGTTCAACCTCCCTGAGTGCTCTATATATACACAACTACACAACCCTATATATGGGAATATGTGAGCCAGTAGTGACGTTTATATTTACACAACTGAAGGAAGGAAGGAAGGAAGGAAGGAAGGAAGGAAGGAAGGAAGAAAGTAAAGGCTGAAGACGAGGGCGTGGAGACTAATATGAGCACCCCCTTTGAGAAAAATTTCATCCGGTAAGTTTGCTCGCACACGAGGCAGAACAATTTTTTTTTTCCTCGTAGGACAGATTTTCTTTTTTTACATATCTTGTCTCCTGTCTTTCTACAGGTAAGTTATAAATAATAAATGTAAGTTATAAATAATAAATGTAAGAAATGTCACGGGTAAAATGTAACGAGGTAAAGTTAATAATTAATTTTTTCATTTTTAATTAATTGTCAATCACTTGTAATTCGATAATTCAATTTTTGTTTCAGCCAATTTTTGCGAACTACAGGGATAAAATTAGAGTTGAGAAGCTTCGATGTCAGTCAGGAAAAAAAGATCCCTACAGACAAGACCTATATAAATACATTTGTTACAAATAAAAAATATGTTGAATATCACGAGTACAATTTAGCGATATATTTTATTATATTATATCATATTATATTATGTTATATTATATTATAATATATATTACATTATATCGTAATATATTATATTATATTATATCATAATATATTATAATATATGATAATACATCATATTTATTATATTATAATATATTATAATATAATATAATATATTATAATATAATATAATATATTATATTATATTATATTAATATATAATATAATATATTATATTATATTATATTATATAGTATATTATGATATAATATATAATAATATAATATAATATAATATATTATGATATAACAATATATATATATATATATATATATATGTATATATATATATATAATGATATAATAAAATATAGGTATATATATATATATATAATATTGCCATTTTCGCTGACAAGATAGCCGAACAAATTCTACGATGGAAGATTGCACGTTACGAGAAAAGGAGGTATCGGGAGGCAAAGACGCGGAGGTTGAAAGTACCGTTGTCCCGCGAGAAAGAAAACGTCGGGAAGAGAGGGCAAGAAGTCGATCTCTTGACTCGATTTTGCTCCGTTTCTTGAAACATTTTTTGTATCGAACGAGGGTCCCACCCGTTCCCAAAAAAGGTGCATGGGTACGTTTTTTGTTTACGAACATCGCTGGGAGGAACGCTGTTACGCTTCGAGTGTGAAATAAATTCAACGAAAAATTACCACCTCTCGACAACGAATAGTCATCAACACTCGTGGCCACTTTTATTTCTTTACTGACCGAGACGAATCGTCCGAGCTTGAACCAAGTAAAAATTCTAAATACTCGTGAAAGAAAGATTCGTCGTAAAATAGAAAAAAAATTCATTGTAATTTGCTCCTACTACTTTATTATAAATCCTTTACATTTTCTGGAATAAAAGAAATGCAATAATACCACAATGACGACGATTAAATAGTTTATCCGGTTCCTATCTACGCGATTACCAAAGTATTCCACTCGTGTCATCGAATCGTGACGCGAAGACGTCGAAGCCTTGAATCGATATCAGGACTTCTTCCCACTTCGTACACTCGTACACAATCCTACTTACTCGACTGAAACGAAGAAGCAACGACAAGACATTCCATTGTCACTATAACAAATAAAATATAAAATTTTATCTAAATTTTGCAAACAATATTTTGCATTCTTTATGTTTGATACAAAAAAAAAAATAATGGAATAAATTTTTAGATACGTAGTCTTCTAAAATCGAAAGATCGTTGTACTTATATTTAGAAAAATCTAATATAAACGTGATCGGTCAAGAGTTATAGCTAAGCACAGCTGCACGCCAGAGTGACGTACCAATCTCGAGCTCGTAGCTTTATCCGAGTGGGTAGCGTGTCTCGAGGTGTTCATCACGAGAATCCAAGTTAACACGGTGTATCCGTTGCCCGATTCTCGTACGATTGCATAAAATCGTTTTTATTTCTCACCGTTGTCTCTATTCTTAAATGTCACTGGACCCGCTCACGTTTATTCGCTTTTATAAAGTTTGACTCACACGCGTAGCTACAAGTTCGACAGAAGTCTAATTCACAAGATGCTTGATACTTCGGTGTAGATAACACATGTTCGCACCATCTTCCTCGTCTATAAATAATTATTCGAAAATCGAATCTCAAAATGGTCATCAACGGGATGTCCTTCCTACGCGTGGCTCGAAGACTTTTCGATCTCTCACTTTCGAATCGAATATTCGAACGCGTTACATTGTTAAAATGTTCATCGTTCACGTAGCGATCTCTTGTCGAGTTCCGAGGTGAGCACAGGTTGCCGCTAAGAAGCTATCAGCACGACGACGCAAACAGCGTGACAAAGGGGGGGGGGGGGGGGGGCAAAGAAGGAACAAGATTCCGCATTCCCGGCCCACAGCCGGAGGCTTCGCTCGGCCTCCTCGAATCTCTGTAGTCGCCCTCGACCCGCGGGCCCATCTCCCACATGTCCTCTTCACCAATCCAACATCAATCTCTCCTCTTTCTCTCTCTCTCTCTCTCTCTCTCTTTCTCTCTTCTCGGTTTCCCTCTTGGAGAATATATCGTAAAATCTCTTTACCTCCTTGAAATATTTACGGGAAAGCTCTTGGCCTCATTGGACACATATACGCGGCAATAATTCCCCGCTTCGTGGCTCGGACCTGTCGCGAATGTATAACCGTGCACTGGAATTGCCATCGGTGAGAATATTTCGTGATGTACAATGGCCACTAGTGTGTCCTCCATCCATAAATAAAGTCCCTGGATTGGTGAAATGAAGACACGCTGATGGCCAGTACGAGAAACGACGCCAGGCCGGTACGAGAAACCGATGAAATATTCTTCCCAACATAAAATACAACGTATACATGTTCCTATCGTGTTTAAATCTCACGAAACCATCGCATAATCCATGTAGTCAAGTTTCAGAACCATCAATCCCGCTCAAATCTACGCGTATGTTCATCTGTTAATGAAAAAAAACGTAGTGACGTTTTGGCCAAAAAGTAATTGCGTTTCTAATACATGGACACGTGTGGCTATGCATAGGGAAAAAACGCAGTGACTTTTTGGCCAAAGTGCCATCGCGTTTAGAAGTCTACGTACGTCTGTTAAAAAAACTGGAGTATTTTTTTGAGCGATCTGATATATCAGAAGGACAAGAAACGATATTTATTAAACACATATTATGCGAATTATACATATTTTTGGGCATTTGCTTAATTGAAAATGATTTTTCACTCAGGCGATTGGAAATTTAGGAACGCTCATTAAAATCAGGATCTACCAAACTATACAGGTCTATAAATCATCGTAAGAAGTATTTCGAAATATTCAATAATATCATCGACTATACTCACAACAGGATATCGCAATTTCGATTAATTGAAATCGAAAATTTAATCCCCGATGTTTCAAAGACGCTCGTGACAAAATCTCGCCAACACCCCGAGCAGTCGCAACACCCGCCGATGAAAAAAAATATAATCAATGAAAAAATGCGAAATCCAACGAACTGATGTCATTTCTATATAAACAACATATGCCATCGCAAGGTGCGCAAAGATTCTAGATGACCTTCTGCGGCTTCGAGTCGCTTCGCCTTGTGCGCTTATTCTTATTCCGCTAAATGTTGATTATTACCGTTATACCGGTGTCATTAATTTCAACGCACACATGTGTTTGTATGTTTATGTATTATAAAAGCGAAAAGTGTCTGTCACGTTTAATATCGTGCTTGACCACTCTTTCGCGGACAACGATCTGTGAAAAAAAAAACAAGTTTTACAAACGTTTCCGACCGAGTACTTTGCTCAATGTTGGAGTTGTCGATACGCATCTTCGGGATGAATTATAAATGTTATGTTTAAGAAAATATCCTCAGTTAATTATTATAGAAAATCAAAATAACAATCTAAACCTTTTCTTAAATCGATTAATTTCCTAAGGTACGTTAGAAAAAATTAACAAAATCGAGCATCACGATCGATTTTTCATTCTCAAGGATACTGGAAAAAATGTTTTTCCAAATCGTAGAATCATTATCGAATCCTGAAAAACTTGCTATCGTAGCGAAAGAACAAAAAAAACGATGTACAATTTTACGAGGCGATACGAGAAATAAAATCGTCTTATTATCCCCGTATCTCTTGAATTTTTCAACAGACGAGGATTGGGGCGGGGCTCCCGAGGACAACGAGTACCTGCAAGAGTCCAATCAAACGAACATGACGTTGCCTCGAGTTTCGAGAAGTCCGGAAAGACCACCACCCCCACAATTCTCAACGAGGGTGGCATCACCCTCGAACAATCATAGAGCAAGACGAGCACCGGAATTTCGACAAAGATCACCAAGTCCTCAATATCAACCGCGTATCGATCCTGCAGAAGTGACGAGTCCGAGAGAAAGATTTCAAGACGCTAAAGAAATGTTCAAAGCCATGGAACGAGAAAACATTGCGAGACCGGTGGTCATCACGAATAGAACGAACAGAGAATCCGATGGTCACCATGTCGCTGTTCACAGGTTTGCAAAAATTAATTCTTTAATTTGGGAAAAGAGGTTTTTGGAAAAAAAAAATTGCAGAAAACAATGTTTTCTCGCGCGTATCATTTTTAGTTCGAGCGTAGAGAGCATAGACACACGTTGCATACGCAATGGAAATTAGTAGAAAGCCACTGCTTGAGATTCTTGGGTGATACGAGAACCCATTAAACCTGAATCATTGGCAGGCCGCGGTAAACCGCGCAAATTTCTTCGTGCTAATCCACGTAGGTTATGTTTTCTAGTGGAAAATATAATCGGGGAATTAACGTTACGTTGCGTGCGAGATACTATAATCACTAGTGAGAGTTAAGGACGTTTTAAACGCATGATTGAAGCATGCTCGCACGTGTCAGTGAAATAAGCGTACGAATAGTCGTACAAAAACGAAAGTCTCGTAAATTGTTTTAAATATAAAGTCCGGATATCGAGGAGTCGGAGAGGTCAACAAGACCTTGACAATAAAGAAACTTGTCTGAACGCGACGAGCAAGGTTAAACAGGATTTTTTTTTATGCAAAATGGATTTTTCGTATGAAAATAATTTTTCATACGAAAATAAATTTTCGTACTAAAATAATTTCTCGTACCAAACAATTTTTCGTTCTAATTGTAAAATAATTCTTCATACGAAAATAATTTTTCATACGAAAATAAATTTTCGTACCAAAATAATTTTTCGTTCCAAAATAATTTCTCTTACCAAAATAATTTCTCGTACCAAAATAATGTTTCATATGAAAAGAATTTCTCGTACTAAAATAATTTTTCATACGAAAATAGTTTTTCGTACCAAAATAATCTTTCGTACCACACAAATTTTTCATACGAAAATAGTTTTTTGTACCAAAATAAGTTATCGTACCAAAATAATTTCTCTTATCAAAATTTTTTTTTCGTGTCAAAATAATGTCTCGTACCAAAATAATTTTTCATACCAAAATAATTTCTCGTACCAAAATAATTTCGCATACAAAAATAATTTCTCTAACGAAAATAATTGTTCGTCACGTGGACTATTTGAAATTAGACGCAGAACAAAAAATACAGAGATTCGTACCATTGCCACGGTCGTTCCACTTAGCTAATTCGTTGCCTGGAGCACCACTTTCGATCCAGGAATTCATCGAGGCGTTACCGTCCAACCCGTCAATTTTTTTGTTAATCTATATCTATGACGAGTCTCCGAACTTCGCAGATACGAGGCCAGTAATTAACATTGCCGTATGGTCTACGAGGCACGATTTAACGTGAGCTACTGGAAAGTTCTTCGAAAACCGGTCTAAATTCCTCGTTAAAAATATATTTTGCATCTTTAGCCAACTTCCACACTGTCCAAGCTCGAATGGACATTGCGCTCTGCAATTTGAACTCGCACCTACAGTGAAAATTCTGCGGAATTTCAAGAATTCCGGATCGTTTATGATTAACCTGTTTCATTAAATTATTTTTTTTTCCTCGCAATGAGGTTTGTGGTCGACTGCATTGTAGCCAGGATCGGCGATAATACCGGCTCGCCGTCAAACGACTTTCTACGCGAGTGAGATTCGATCGGTTTTAGAAAACTGGCCAGTAGCCACGTGTTTACCCGAATCGCGAAATACGTGAGAAATCGTTTTCACTGCTCTTATTCGCACGGTCGCACCTTTTTATTTTCATTCGATGACAAAATTTCATCGAAATCCTGGATACGAATTTCTAACGCGAGGCGTTTCACCGCAAATCGTGATTTAACTTTAGTTTTCTCCTTTTTTTAAAATTTCGTCCACACGGCACGTTCTTTAACTTTCAGATTGGATTCGTCGAGACAGACGAATCGAACTTCGGCAGCACCCACTCACGATTCTCACATGATGCGACGAAATCATTCGGAGTCGATCGATCGAGAAAAAGAAATTGCTTATAGAGCGAGAGCTTCGCCGAGAAATCATCATCCGGTTCAACGTAGCCAAGAACCGGAAGTCTCGTCCAGGCCAAGACCAAGAAGCTTTTACGAAAATTCGACTTCGACTGGAAGAGATCACAGGGAGCACAGAGATTACAGGGAATACAGATCGGATCATAAAGAACACAACGAGCCAAGACACGTGATTGATGTAAGAATTGTTAATTATTTACTTCATCCGAAAACGAAGTTATAATTTATTCCCAAAAGCCTATAATTTTCTAGCAATCTCATGACACAGGGAGATAAATATTCCTACGTTCTAATCCTTCGTTTAGAAGAAAAATATAAGCTCTTTGATTTTTTCAAAATTAATGTTCGAAGATATTTTACTTAGAGGTCTTGGATATTCGAGAGAAAAAACCTCAACCAACCGAGGAAAGATCCATCAGCTGTGATTTACGAGTGATAAAACCTTTTTTAAGTACCGAAACACTTCTCGACCTAGCACAATTCTATTCCATCATAAATTCATCAACTTGTCAAGAATAATATCCAATTTTTTTTTAACGACTGATGATTTTTTGAAAACGACATGACGTACGTCTAAAACAATTTGTCTGTGAATAATTAATCAAGCATGTGAATTATTAGAAAAAATTAATTAGAAGGAAATTAAGGAAGCGTATGGATAATTGTTCATATATACAGGGTGAATTTTATAAGGTGTAACAGGTTTTATTTTAAGGTAGATGGGATTATTACAAACAAAAGTTGCAAATATACATTGGGGATATTTTTAATAGTTTACGAGATATAAATTTTTAAAGTTGATGTAATCAGAGCACGCCGAGAAACGTTGGGTCCGCCCATCCCTACCCAAAACGGTAGAGATAGCACAATGTAGGGCGTTATATTTGGGGTTGTAAAATTCAGAGCAGTCCTTTTTATTTATTATATTATATTATCGCGCAGTCATTTTTATTTTTCGTGCATTGACTGCTCTGAACTTTGCCGAGCGCGATGAGAAGCATTGGAGCCGCCCACTCCCCGCCCTAGCTGCCAATGCCCGAGAAATAAAAATGACTGCGCAATATTATAATAAATAAAATTGTCTTCTCTGAATTTTGCAACCCCAGATGTAACGCCCTACACTGTGCTATCTCTACGACTAGGGCGAGAGTGGGCGGGTCCAACGCTCCGATTTGTTCAGCTTAAAAAATGTATATCTCCTAAACTATTAAAAATATCACCAATGTATATTTGCAACTTTTGTTTGTAATGATCCCATCTACCTTATAATAAAACCTGTGACACCTTATGAAATTCACCCTGTATACTCAATGAATTTTGATAAATAGAAGAATGAGATTTTTGCTCAACGGTGGAACGAACTATTAATTATTCAAGAGGATAACGATCCTAATAATACACGCGATATCATTGATGGTTTTGAATATAATCGTTAATTTGTTTTTTTATTCTCGTAATAGGTGCGGGAATCCAGGGATAGACAATATTCTCGCGAGATACGCGAGAGGCCACGTGGTAGACCGATCGTTTACCAGGATATCCCGAAACACGACAGATATCCGGGTCTGGATCGTGATCATACGTCGAGATCGGCAATGGAGATTGTACCGACATCCGGTAGATATCGTCACAGTTACGCCGAGCCACCGAGACTCGGAATCGCAGCCCTCGATCCTTACTAAAATTACCGTTTCAACGATCCTGTTGTTAATTAATGAATTAATGGCGTATTTAATAAGTATCTCGTTTTGCTCATTAATATATCATTAAGACTGAACTACACCCTCGATTATACACAGCCAGCGGATATAAATATTACTCATACGCGACTCGGAGACCTCTTTCTAATAACAAATAAACGAAAACATCTGCTGCAGAAATTTTCTGCTTTCTTGTCGGATAAAATGCGATGAAAGAAAATCGAGCAGCTGAAAAAATATTATTGTTCCCGTTATATCGTCAAGCAGACCGTTGTCACGAGTCTGAAACAAAAAGTGCTCATAGCGATCAACGAGACAAATAAGTTTCGAGTAATTATAATTAATAATACAAAAACGAGAATATTTTTGTAACAAATGTAACAAAGCGTCGATTATCTTATTTTCACTTTATCATGAATTGTTTTTGATTATGTGAGAATAAAATTTCGAGGAAAATTGTTAACGAACGAACGACAGTTTGTATCGAATAGAAAATATACGATTCAACTTTTACCAGGTGCTACTTGGCACTTATTAATTTAGAATGTATGTAAATCGTTCGACGTATCGACGAGTAATTATAAAAAGGAGATTGATCGAAGAAGCGATTTATTAAAGTAAATAACCAAAAAATAATATCACTTTGTGGATCGCAGTTAAAAAAAATCACGATTTTGAAAACTGAATGTGCAATTATCTCGATTACGTTTGAACAAATTCATCGAATATAGTAGATGTAATATTAAAAACAAAAAACGTACAAATGACACGATTAATTATTATAACGCGAGGTTTGTCTTCAAAGTGAACGAATGTACATATAAACCTGTAGACGAAGTATTTTTGGTCACCTGTTACGCGTTTTGGCATTCAATTATTTTAGGATAACGTTCGATATTTTACACAAATTTGCGACAGGTATAGTTCAGTCTTAATAATTAATTCTCTCCGTTTATAATTTGGCTTTGCTCGGTAAATTTCGTAATCGTTCGTAATTATTTTATTAGCTATCAAATAATTACAATCGCACGAAAGCCTTCCGGGTTTAATTTATCACGTCTCCTATCGATAAAATTATAATCCGATACAAATTAAAGCGTGACAATTCAAGCCCGAATTTGCCTTGCCAAACAGCCAAATATAACGGATAGTCAAAAACAACAATTATAAAAATCTTCGTACTATCTTGTTTGTTTTTGCTATTTTTCTCTCGTCCTCTTAAACGATATCACCTAAACTATCTTGATTGTAACATTGTTATCAAGGACGTGGTAGGTGCGTCGTACGATCATGCGAAGATGTTTTAATTCATATATATATATATATATATATAGATGCAATTACGTCCAAACGTACTATTATACATAGTCTCTTATCTATAAGATATATATATATATATATATATATATATATATATATATATATATGACGTGACGTGATATATATATATATATATATATATATATGTATATATAATGTTACGAGAGAAAAACCTCACTAACGACAATAATAACGTCCCCTCGTATTAAATCGATTATAAAACAAAATATGAATTTGTGTCGATCATTTTTCCTGACGTAAAATATCGATTCGCGTAATACGATAATCAGGAAGAAAAAAAAACATTTGCAGTTACTTTCGGTCTCACAGATTGAGAAAAGATAGTCTCGATGGTGCCAGTTTCTTTTTTCACACGAAATTATCGTAGGTAGAGAAAAGTATCCGTTCGAGTTTGACAATTTGATAAAAATAAGTACTTTCTATACGTCGAGGAAACTTCTTTGTCGAAATTGCGCAATAGATATTTTTCTTTTCTTTTTTCACAAGATTGTAAAACCACGACGTAACCCCGTTTCACAAAATTATTACAATAATTACGGAAGCCACTGACAGAAATGCAGCAAATGATATGATTCGCTGTCGTTGGGAGAGGGAAGACCTCTCAACTATGATAAATTGACGAATCTCTCTTCCTCTCTCTCTCTCTCTTGTGAATTCAGTCGTCACGTTGGATCAACCACACCACGAATATCGTCATGATTTCTTGCTCTCTCTATCTCTCCCTCTTTTTCCTTGTCTCTCTTCCTTTCCCTCTTTCCCTCTCTCTCTCTCAGCCTTTCTCACTCTCTCTCTCTTTCTCTCTGTCTCTCTCGCTCCTACCCTTCTCTTCTTTCCTAGTCGGATAATATTAAATTCCCATGAACTTACGAAGTCGTTTCTTAATCTTCACAAAACAATTGTCCATGCCCCATGCTTACGTTGCCCGGATAGAAAAGATCCGCTTATAATATTCATTTGTAACTCAAAGACGGCCCGAAGACGGCCTTTCACTCACGCTTTTGTCGTTAACTATTTTTATGCTCGTCCTTTGCTTTCTATCATTGGTCGTACGACTCGGTCTGTAGATAAAGATTCTTTGTCTATGCAGTGGAATACGAAAATTTCATTCGGATTTTGGTAAATGTTAATGAAACGAAAATACTGCACAAACAAATGAGTATAATTAATTTTTATATTTTTGTTAGTTGCACAATTTGAAAATTCTTCGCTTCGATGACATAAGGTAAAGTTGGTCGTGAGACGATATGAGTATTTTAATTTTTAAGTATTTTTTATCTATTATTATCATTGTTATAAAATGTCCAAAAAGAAGTTTTGAAAGGTTCTCAGAGCACTTTGAGGAAATCATTTATCTAGACATATTTCAAGTAATACACAGAGTTTCTCTCCAGGGAAATATCCGATATTCGACCACGATAAGAGTATTCCAAGTATTTTTTAACTATTTTTATCATTATTATAAAATTTCCAAAAAGAAGTTTTGAAAGATTCTCAGAGCACTTTGAGGAAATCATTTATCTAGAGATATTTCAAGTAATACACAGAATTTTTCTCCAGGGAAATATCCGAAATTCAACCACGATACAAATATTTTTATATTCAAGTATTTTTTTATCTATTATTATCATTATTATAAAATTTCCAAAAAGAAGTTTTGAAAGATTCTCAGAATACTTTGAGGAAATCATTTATCTAGACATATTTCAAATAACACACAGAATTTCTCTCCAGGGAAATATCCGAAATTCAACCACGATACAAGTATTTTAATTTTC
>JAPYZT010003963.1:0-14746 GCA_030522965.1 Tryphoninae sp. A BG-2022a | reverse complement strand
GAATAGTTTGTATGTATATTTTTTTGTAGAATAAAATTCTACTTTTAAGAAAAAAACAGCGAGAACTTAGTTGCGCACCTAATATATATATATATATATCGTGGAAATTTACAGTCATGGGGTTAATCGGATAACTTTCTAACGAACCTCTTTCACTATCGGCCCCATAGTGCTCGCTGTCACTCGTTCGTACGCTCCCTCTTCTCACCCCTACGTTTCTCGTGAACCCCTCTTCATCGAATATACATGTATATGTATAAGCTCCTCCTCCCTCTTTCCTGGCGATGCTTAACTTCACTCGCTAAACGCTTCATCTCACCCGGGCTATTCACATCACCAATAGCGGTCGCTTGCTGTTATATATATATATAAAGCACTCTCGTCGACAGAGGCACATCACGACAATTTACCGAGACTCAGATAAAATTGTCGACTGAACGCACCTAATAGGATATAAGCGGGAAGCCACAATCGCTGGTGGACGAGCAGTTATTAGAAACTACGATCCAAACGGGGCTAAGCTTGGAACTAAAAACATCTACCAAACGGATCTGAGGTCTTCAAAGAGCTAATCACTGTACCCGTTGAATTGCGACCCATTCACAGGTATACAGGACTAAATTTAACCCTGAAAGAACGTCGACGATTGGAACGCTCTTGGTTATATATATCACCGCATACGGTATATATATATATATATATATATATATATATATATATAGATAGATACAAGAACCGTGACGCTGTGCTTCGAGGGCTGATGTCAGAACAGCGAGAAGGAGAGCCATTATAAGAAGACAAGGAAAGCTGGTGTGTGCTATCAAGCGATATAATGGAGATGGAACAAGATGAAATGATGAAGAGAAAGGGTTAGACGGAGCATGACGATGGATATATATATGTATGTATCGATCTATATATATATATATATATATATATATATATATATATATATATATATATATGTATGCAGGGATAAGTTGATGAAGCAGACGCTTGCGGAATTCCGGCGAAGCTGCTCTGCCAAGTTTAGTACAAGGGGTGGTCGTACGAAGTAGGGGTGAGAAGGAGAGGTAGAAGTGAACTTTGAACATTAATTCCGAAACATCCGCCAGCGAGCGAGAGGAGTAATGTAAAATAAGCACGGGCGTGTGCTATACGGGTTCGTTCACGACTGGGATTTTACTAACAAAAAGTCTCAGTGGGAAGGCAGAGAACTGGGCAGATTTCTCACTCGGCACACAGGCGGCGGGTGTCGTTCTTCGATATGTACGTACTGTTACGTGTTTCCTGAGATGGGGTTGAGCCAAAAGGGGGTTTAAAGGGTTAATCGCGCTGAACGCGGAAAGCCGGCGATGGGGCTTCCGGTAATAACCAGCATGGACCAATTCCACTCTTGCGTTTGTTTTTACGAGAATTTTCCACAGCTACGGAACGATATCATCCTTGGGAGAATTTATTGAAGCTTTGGCCACGAGGTAAATAGTATTTTTCAGGGTGTTTTCTTTTAAGAAAGGTGAGACAAATTTTATCGGTTTTCGTTTGGAACAAAAGTAGGGCGATTGAGATTTGTTAGAGGAGATATTAATTTTTTCAGATGTTCAGCCATGGAAAGGTAAAGAAACGAATAACATGGACTCGTTAACACATCTGACATGCAAAATCTCATTTAAATCATAATTACACTTTTAATACATTTTTAATTAAACTTAATTACTCATTCATCCGACGAGAATGAAAAATATTCTGAAACTGGATTAGGAGTGGTATAGTTTTTTTTATCTGCACATTTCTGATTTGCCAAAAGTTTCTTTCCTCTCTCGCAAAAGGATTTCTGAGTCTAAATCTCGTCACTTACTTCCTTCCAAGTTACTTATCCGGCCTTATCTCCACGACGAAAGAAAATCGAGGTTTTTATAGCGCGGAGATTCTCGGTCTATCCGGAAAATAAAAGCCAGATGACAGCACCCGCACGTGCCAAGGACCAAGAAATAGCTCCGTTGACCCGAACTGTTGGAGAATGGACAGGTCCTGGAAATAGCTCGGGGTCCAAACTTATATCGCACAAATGAAAAATATTTCGATATCGTAAAGCAAGAGTTGCTTATACTTTCGCAATTATTATTTCGAAGGAATTTCAACGTATCAACTATTTCAAACTTCTGGAACAATAAAATGTCCTCCATTCCGGACGAGATAATGTAAAAATAGTTTTTACTAAGTATTAGTTGTGAAAGCTTTGCAGACAGACCTATGGTAAGCTTTTTAGAGAAAAGCTTTCAGTGAGTACCCGATCACTTCGTGTGTAACGTCGCGGCAACCCATTTATTTGTCAGAGAGTACCGAGGGACGGACGGGGGACTCGCAGCCGAGATTTAAGATCGCGTGGGACTCGAGCAAGCTGCTATTAAATGGCAGAGCGTGGGAGAATTCGAAGGGGGTAGGGGGTTGTCGCTTCTCGAGGGTCGAAGGGTGTTGGCGACACAGCTTCGTGTCTCTCTACAACAGAAAATAATGCTTCGCAGCCTCACGTATACATGGGTATTACTCCCGCGCCCGTCATTTTGGACCTCTTCACCCTCTGTGACAATCGCGCTTCCGCACCCTCTCCATCGACCCTTCTTTGTATCATTCTCTTGTTTTTTTTTCTCGACCTTCTCCTCTTTCAATACGCACGACTGGAACTTTCCGCTACTTGTCCTGAAAGCCAAACGGACCACACACTGTTTGTTCAACTTCCAGTTTTTTTCACTTCCTTCCTTCATTTCGCACAGTCAGACGAACGATCCATGTTTTCCTGCCAAACTCCCATAAGAGTGAATACTAGAGTGATTAGCGTATTAACAAAGAGTTTAAGTTTACAGACGATCTGGCTAAAAATAAGAATTATTCCGAAAGAAATGATGTGTTCCTCGAAAAAACACGACCTCACAATTCCAAGTCAAGCTGTTCTTCAGGATTAACGCCCATAATGCACAGAAAGCGTTTCATGGCAAATTGGGGGGGAATTGAATAGGGAAGTTGATGACGTGTGAAGTCGAATTCGAGTTAGGTACAGTGGACAAAAGTCGCCCATTGTTCTAAGAAAATTATTTTGCAACTACCAGGCGCATGAGCATATCATAAATACATACGATAGTTCATGAACCATAAAGTGGTCGATGACTGTCCAATGATCACCAAATATACTCCTTTTTTACTGTGTCGTACAAAAACGGAGATTTCATCCTCTAGATTCGACCCCCTACTATCATATCCCCGCTGAGTCACGCTAAGCGCACAATATTTCCAACGAGTTGATGGAAAATAAGAAGAAAAAAAACAGGAAAGAAGGAAGGAACACGAGAGGAGAAACAGCGAGAGAGGGTTGGAAATCTCGTAGATGCGAAAGTTAGGGAGCTTCGCTCACGCGGCTATTGTTGCGTCCCGGGAGTCAACGTGACGACCTATGTAAGAAAGGACTCCGATGCCATAAGCGAACTGTGGTGCGCGCCCTCGATATCTACTGCAAGAGAACGATGTTCGTATATACATAGGGCATAGTCGCTGCGGGAACGAGGGACACGATGATGGCGACGACACGTTTACCGCTTCTACTTTCAACCCTCTACCCCCCTAACAACGAGAAGAAAGTAAAAGGCACGTGGAGAAAGAAGAGGTGAGACAGAAGCTGAGAAGGTTCCTTCCCTCCCTCGTTGGCTGGGGATAAGCTTGAAATTTGAATAAATCGTCGTTCGCTTGGCTCCTTTACTTGCTCGGCTCTCACTCTCCCCGGACGACGTCATTTAGCCCTCGGAGTCGGAAAGTGCACACGAGACCTACAGAGCTATATATGCCTCACATAAGCACCCTCCTGCGTCCAAAGGTTTAGCGTGTCTCCCGTGGTCTTTTTCCGCTTGCGCTCTCTCTCTCTCTCTCTCTCATATGATGTACCCAAGCCACCAAGAGAGCTTTCCAACAATTGGATTACGTAAGAACGATGATATAGGGGTTGAACGTAAAGTTCGTTTTTTTCATACGCCACCACGTTGTAGATCCAAGGGTGATCTTAAGAATATTGTAAATAGTTCTGTCTAGATCGTCCTTCAATGTGGCATTCAATGTTATTCGGGTTGTACACGAGTCACATAGGAACTTGAATGGCAAATCAAGGGATTTATCCACGTGTCGTCTTTCCCATGTTTCCTCCTCGATGAAAGGACATGTGGCTTCAGAAGCTGTAAAACAGCATCAACTTTTAGTCCCTCTACGAAAGGTAGACCGCCAAAGGAGATGATCGCGTACCGATGGTCGACTAACGGGTACCACGTAACGAGACTGTAGGGTTGGTACGACCTACGGTCCAACATCATCCTACCCTTAAGTCATTCTATATACACTATACGTATATAGTTATAGGACGATCCCTATGTGCCACGGGTCAAATTGTATCAGGATTTCCGATTTCCTATACCACCATTGGACCTTTCGGTCTACTGAGGGAAATAGCCCGACGGAATTTTGATTAGATATATACGCTGGGATGATCCGTGGTTGAATGTCGTACACAAACCCGATAGGGGTAGCCAGCTGATTATAGTTGATGACATTGTAGTTCCAGAATTACATAATCCGGAAATGCAATCGAATTGTACTGCGGATATTTGGATCCATATGGATTAGGATACGTGATGTATAGGGGTTGAAAACAGGGGGCGAACAAAGATGTTGAGAGGTAATTTCTGGACACATGTTGTATTGGAATAACTCGCTATGAAGTATCGAAGAATTGGCAAGGAGGAAGTTTGAGAGGGCAAATAGTTAGATAATGACAGACGATACAATTTAAAAAGAACAATAGAGTAAAAATGAGGTAAAAGGAGAGACGAAAAGGGGTAAGAATCAGGGCCATTCGCAGTGGAACGTCTGAGAATCGTAATGGAGAACATGGTAGAAGTATTGAAGATTCGTAAAGTTTATGGGCGAAGCATACCATTATAGTAATCACCGTCGAAGTCAGAATTAATAGTGGTGTCAATGATGACAGTGGAAGGGAGGATTATATCGAAAACGAACGAGAGAAACTGGAGGAATGAGGAGAAAAGAATTACGACGACGCGGTAAAAGGAAAGGAGAAAAGAGAGTGTCTGGATTAGCGGTTCCGCAAGCGCGGCACACATATAATTCAGGGAAAGACTCTTCTGGCTCCGACGTGGAGCCAGACCGTTGGTTGGCGGCGAAGTGCGGCGCAACTGTTTAAAATGCGTCGCTAGCCACCGTCGCCAGTAGCAGCGGTGGGATGGGAATGGAAGGAAGCGAAATGGACGAACCATATAGTGCCACGGTGTCTAGCTCTCACTTCGCTACATGCACGCAGACGCTTGTCTCTTAGGTATCTGGTGTATGCAGAGTTCTTCCCTTGCCGCGGTGCTTGCTAGGAGATTGCGGAGATATATAAGGGTACGCAGGAAGACGAAGAATAGGAATGGGGGGATGAGAAACAGGACGATAGTATGCCGGCCAAGTGCCCGGAACATCCTTCCAGTGATGAGCATATAAAACGCGTTCATTGGAAAAGGATTCAAGGATGTCAATAGGTGTGCAAGTTGGTATTGAAGCGTAAAAAATCCATGAAGATTTGCCACATTCGAAATATCTAACCCCAATTCATTGTACTGAAGACAAATTGTCGATTCTTCGAATTAATCATTTTAAATCAGAAATTACATTAATTTGTTTGTTGCTAATCAGAAATGGGAATAAGAGGTAAATGCGATTATTCCAGATTGTTCCACTGCCTTATCCACTGACCAATCATTTAAAGCAACATTTTGCAATCAAAAGAAGGATTAGACGCTGTATTTTAATATTGGTAATAGATAAGTGACATGCATTTTATCAAGAGCATCTAGCCCATAACCATAAACTCAATAAATTTATCCAATGAAACTGAAAAAGAAATTCGCTGGTGTCTCAATTAGTTTCGAAGGCTTATTTCTCATTCTTCATGAGCAAGATAAAAATCATTCGCGGTTAAATTCGAAAAAGCGAATTGACTCTAAAGTGGGAGTAGAGTCCGCATCTAGAAGTGCCAGTGACTATCTCCTTTTTTCTCTCCTCAGATCCGCAAAAGGAAAAGACAAATGAGACTGAGGAGGACAACCCGGGCAAGAAGGAGGATACAATTCTCGTATACAAACGAGTTGCGAGGCTTGGCGCCGACTAGACAGAATCCCGTTGAGATGGATGAGTTCGTGAGCGAGTTGGGAGTGGAGAAAGAGGGCGCCCTCGTTGCTTGGCAATGGAACGAGGTGGCGGTGGGCAAAGCTACCAGACAGTGCAGCAGACAATATATACATACAAAATATATATATATGTATACGTATATGTATATGGCAGTGAGAGAAACACAGCGAGCGAACGAAACGGAATGGAATGGTTTGCTGCCGTTGATGCTGTTGTTGGCTGCTTCTGGCTCGGACAATCCGTCCGTTCTCGCGACCAGCATCGCACGGCAGTCGAGAAAAGGGGGCGCTTCTCACGCGCCACTGAGCATTCCAACTTCATCTTGATTATATATGTATCGCAGTTTCCGTCGTGGGTGGCAAAATCGCGCCTTCGGTCGCCTTCCTCTCCGAGTTTCCGAACACTTTCTCTCTTTTCCTCTTCATAGATCACGGCCGGTTTCTTCCCTTGGTACGGATCTCGCACGTACACCCTCTTCGAGCCGAAAACTCGTTCGGCCATTTCCTTGGCATCGTGACCCCATCTTCTTCTTTTTCCACTTTCTGGCCTTGCCTAGTTGTCTCCGCTGTCTTTCCTCGTATGCTTTTCTTTTAAGGTACGCGATAAAAGAAGTTCAAGTTTCTTTTTCTCCTTCGATTCTCCGCCTTTCTTATATATTCGCGAAGCTTTCGTAGTGGTCGGATCCTGCATACAGAGCACATACGCATACATCGTTGATAAACCCCGAACACTGCAGTCACGGAGAATCTAAAATTACTCCGTGACTGTTTGACCTAGTGTAAGGGCAAGGAATTACGAGACACATATTTTCGGAAGGGAAATTGTTCTCCGTAACAAGGGCCGAATGACTAAAGGGACGGCGAATAAGAAAGAAAATCTTTGTGACTTCAGCCAATTGACTAGAGTCACAGCAAATACAATTTTCCCGAAAACAATCTTTCTCCGTGAATTTAGCCAAATGAATAAAGAGACGGCGAGCAGTCTAAACGAACATCTCAATGCCTTTCGTTACATAACTTGAACAAAGAAAAATAAATTCCGAAAAAGAAACCAAACCAAAGCACTCGACGTGACTTTAGTCAATTGGTTCAAGTTACGGAGAAAATAAAACGACCTTCATCAGGAAAATCATAATATAAAGTGAAAAATGTCACATAGGTGTTTCGACTATAAATGAGATGGCGATATATATATATATTATAACGAGCATGGGTGATCCATTTGTATCACGATATAATAGGAATGTACTTTGTCATCGTTACAACGGCTGAACACAAGGCAGGCTCTGCACTGTATTCCGTGGAAATATCAACGAACAAAAATAAAAGATGTACCGCATGTACATATAGATATGTATATAACACAGTTACTGCGCCTCTTCTATCTTTGGGCGGCGGAGGATTATTCAGCCCATTCCAGGCGAACCCTCTCACGTGTATCTTCGTGTGTACAAATGAAGTATAATCAAAATCCAGGCGCGCCAGTGTCGTTCCTGTTCTCGAGGGACAAAAAAAATACTTCCGAAAATAGATATATAGGACTATGTAGGGTTATTACAGTACCTACGTGTGATGCTACGCTACGCGTAGGTATATGTATGCGCGTGATTGTTATTGAGCACCCTCGAGAGGATACTTCATGCTCCTCTTCTCTCGCGCCTATATAACAACAAAGCCACGCAAACTCGTAGCCATCAACGGAGAACTTCTTCATTCCCACTCTGTCTCTCCCTCTCTCTCTCTCTCTCTCTCGCTCTCTCTCTCCCCCTCTCTCGAGACGAGCTTTTATCTATATGGCGAAATCTTGAATATCAGCCTAGTGCCCTGTTCAGCCTGAATTTAGTGTCGCGAATTGTTTTATCATCGAGTGACTTCAGAATGAAAAAATAGCTATCGCTGTACGGATGTACCTATTAGAACCGCAATAACTTCTTGCTCGCATGATCGCATATGATCAAATGGCATTGGTGTTAAAAAATGTCTCTAGGGCGATGCATGAGTCCTTTTTTCAAACTGTACGTAAACAAAACATTCATGGTTTACAAAATGAACTAACATCAACATTTGCGATAGAAAATCTGTCATTATTACATGTGAATGCATTATCGACCGTGAATCCTGTCAAGATGATATTCCAAGATTGAAAATGGTGGCATTTCCCAAAACCGCCATATTATGTTAAATTCGCCCAACATTAAGGTAAAAGTTTACTCATTCCCGTCGAATATACCCCTCAGACGGAAAAAGCCGTTGAAAGAAAAAGAATAATAAGAAAATAGAAGGAAGAAGAAAGAACACCAGGCAAAAGCAATCTCTTACGAACGCGACACTTGGAGGGTCCATCGAGCGTAGGGCACGAAGAAAGAGGGTTATGTTCCCTCCGCGATCGAAAGGGTCATTTCTCCGCTCTCCTTGTCCCTTCACCATTCTCGGCCGCAGAGAGCGAGAACGGCCGAGTCTCTTGCTTCTGGTGTGTGGCCGAGTTCGAGAGGGGTTGGGGGCTTGGGTCACATCAGAGATCCCCTCAGATCAATGCCGAACAAAGCTTGCGCGATGCTCAGACAGGAGGTTGAGAGGACGTCGGAACACAAGGGGGTTTGCGGGACAGGGGTGCAAAAACCATCCTGTGGGATTTAGGTCGTAAGAGGATAGTCTTTGCCGGGGCGCATGAGACGACGAGAATCGAAGGGAAAATCATAGGTGTCGAATCGGGCATCGCGAACAATGATGCGAATCCCTAGAGAATATACGTGTGATATATGGGACATTCCGTGCCGGCTCTACACGGGTCTTGACCAAACCATATCGTATCCGAGCTATCGATCTATCGATATTATTATCCGACCCCCAAAAACATTCGTCAGTTCTTTTTATTTTTTCTGTCGGCCAGTACTTCGTGATTTATTGGCAGTATGGACAGCATCTAATTTAAATAAATAAAATTTTTAGTTTTCACGTCAAAAAATAGTTTCCCTCGTAAGTCGAGGGTGGAATTTATTTTCCGACTCATTTCTTAATTTTTACAATTTATTATTATTAATTCAACTATGTTATTACGTTAAATCAGGATATACGCAGGAATTAAAAAAATGGAATTTGTTTTCGAGGTTAATTGCAATATTTATTTGATTCTTAAGAATTATTATGCATTCTTATTATTATTATTATTATTATCAATACTCTTACTATTACTCAACATTTTCATTTTTTGAAATAAAAACATACACCTGCCAAATGTACGTACGTAAAAAATATGATATTAATATTGAGAATTTCCCATTCAATTCGACTAAAATAAATTTTGCTTTAAAGCCCAATCACAAAAGATACAAAAAATAATCAAACCTCCATATAAAACATATTTTATGTGTGTCTGTGTCTATGCAACAGTTCTTATACGTTCGAATTAAAAATGTCCAATCCAAAGATTCATTGAGAACGCCCCGTACAATGTGTAGTAAAGTATAAAGACATCACATATAGGAACGTCTCGTCACATAACAGATCACACCTAGGAAAAGGTGATTGATGTTACAGACAGAGATTGCCCAATAACACCCATGAAGACTGACGACTTTCTGATGACATGAAAAAATTACTTCGATTATCCCCGTTCTCTTTTCTTCCTTATTCTCCTCTTGTACCGCGTTATCTCGCTCTGTTCTTTCCCGAAAAAAAAACCTTTATCTCTTGGGAAAAAGTTTCCATGTAGTGCGTATACCGATGTGGAAGGACAATTCGAGACCACACACCGACGTTATCGCGAGTCGCCTCTAGCGACAGGTGTATCTATAGGTAACTATTATTCAGGCCGCCTTATTATTCTCAACGATAAATCAAAAATATTCCATTCGTTTGGAATTATTAATAACCATTCCATAGCCCCTACAATATTTCTTATTTCAGGAAATAAAGGTCGGCTATATAATCGACTTCCAAAGGTTTCTCCAATAACCCGCAAAGAATTACGAGTCATTTGTTAACAAGATTTTCGCTATTTTAAATTATTAGTGATTATATTTTGTCATAAAAAATATTTTTTCTTCTCATTTCCAATTGTCTTTTAATTTAATCGTTCGTTTAATTTTTCTATTAATGTTTATTGTGTGCAAAAGCATTTTCATTATTTTTCGACAAAACGTCATGTTCGAAAATATAAGTATGATATATTAAACAAACAAGTTTTCTGTATAAAAAATATAAATAAACGATAAGAATAGATTCCCATAGAACGAAAAAGCAACGCATTTCTATGTCGCTCTGAAAATAAGAATATTGCGTTCATCGTCGAACCAATTCACCCTCTCGAAACTCATACAAAATTCGTAAGCTGGTGTCGCGACGAACAAAAAAGTTTTCGAGAAAGAAAATTCTTTGCGAATGAACGCGTCTCGTTGAGTCTCGCTTACGAGCGAAACAAAAACGCTTTAAAATTCTTGCCGCTACCAGCTCCCCTTTCGACTATCCGAGAACCGTCGCCGTAAAAGGTGTAAAGAAAAGTTGTAGAGTGCCGGCACGTATGGTGCGTGCTCGGAACAAAAATATGTACCTTCATACGAAATGCGTTCCTGCCGGTGTTATATCTCATTCGTTCGAATAAAATCGAGCAATGTTATATAAAAAACGTCGGTGGTGAAAGAGAGCGTAATATAGCAGCCATTATGGATTTTACGACATTCCTACCAACGCATATCTATGTGCCAGGTAAATATATATATATATATATATATATATATATGTGTGTGTACATATGTGTGTATATGTATATATAATTTATATAGAGAATAAGAGAAGGCCTCTCATATCGCTTCAACCCTCCATAGGACGACGAACCGCTCGCATATACATATATTATGCAGATATATCACACACTCCCAGGCGTTATTGCAGCAAGGAAAAAGCTGAACTTCTGAAAAATGTGCTCAGCACACGGAGAGGGTTCCAAATAAATTACTTTATTTTTTTTCGCCATGCAGGATCGCACAGCAGGGCAGAGATGGAAAAATCTTTTCATATATATATATAAAAGAGACCACCTAAAATGTATATGTATATTTATACGTATTTTTCTTATTCCGAACAAAGATTCAAGGAAAAATCGAAGTACGGCGCAATTCCCTGGCAGCTGCCACGTGAAAGCTTTTGGAAATGTACGTGAATGCAAAAAATACCGAGAATTTTCATTAGTTTGTTTATTTCGTGCGTTGACGATTCAAATAAATTGAGATTTTGTTGTTAATACAGTTGGAATAGTGCGAACGATTTTTTTAAAACTGTAGGTATTGATTTATTTGCAAAATAGACCAATTCAAATAGGAAAAAATGTCTTCTTGGAGTGGATTTTTATTATCTTTGATCTGCTCTGTCTAGGAGTTTTCGGAAAATCCTGGATGGGTAGAACAGTTCTAACAAAATTCTGGAACTTGGTTTCAAATCGAAACTGTCTTTATAATAATAATTGTGAATACAAGTTTCATAAATAAGGTAAGTTGATAAATAATTCATTATTCATCAACAACTGCCTCCAGGCAGAACTGAATTGTTTAAAAAAAACTATAAATCAGTCATAATCGTACTGATGTTTAAAAATGAATTTGGTATTGAAAATAATAATCACGATTTTTGCATTTAGAAAATCGGTTTAGAAAAGTTGATCTACTCTGACTATGTACTTAAAAGTTTTCAATTAAAAACAATACATATTTAGCGTTCTGCCAGCTTTTATCATAATACGTGAATTAAACAAGAACAATTGTCGTACATACTCAAAGAATGAAGAAAATTGTCACCTACAAATTTATTCGTTACCCAAAATACCCATTTTTTCAAATTAAATAGAATGACAATTTAATTTTTCTTAATTATATCGCCGTACTGTAAATGATATAACTAATTATCAAATTAATAAAAAAAATGCCAAAATGGGTTTTTAGTCCCAGTCATTGACGATTAATAAATATATATTTAGTCTCAACAATAATACGTTAACAAAAAAAATAATACTGTACATTAAAATTTACTCTATTGCTGAACAAAATAAATAATGGTCTTTTATCCGTAGCTGTACAAAGATCCTTGTCTTAAAGAACCAGAGAAAATAGTGTTGGAAGGATAGTGTGCATTTTGTCCTCGTTTTTGTAGGAGATTGGCCTCGTCGCTTAGCAGCAGGATGGACCAAATCATGCGATGTGTTGGTGAATCGCATTAGGACAGACCAGGAGGATCCAAGAGGAGTCCGACACTTGTCAGACCCGCGCTGTCTTTTTTCCTTCTTCTTTTTTGTCTTCTTCTCACACCGTTTGTTACCCCTCGAGACTATGGATCGGTGACAAATGTCCACTAGTAATCCACGTCCGTTCACTCACTTTCTCTCCCTCCTTGAAATAAACTTTTCGTCTCTCTCATACTGATAACGACTCTTTCTCCCGGTCTCACGTTCCCAGTTCTCCCTCTTTCTTCCCCCCCACCGTTTCGAATCTCTGATGCATTATGCCCGAGGAAAAACGAAGGAGAACGGAAGAAGGGAATATCGTAATTTCGCTACGTTCCCTCCGAGATTAGATTTTATCATTACGAAACTATGCTAGAGCCCGATAACGGTCGAGACGGTTCGAGGGACGTGAAACCAAGTCCGCGATGTCTGTCAGTTACACATGCGCTTTCGATTTAGATAACGATGAATCGAGAATCGATAAAGTGTTATTTCATCCCAGATTCATTATTACCTTTTTCTAGCCATTTTTGCATGTTCCATTAATTTCCTTCATAATTCTAATTTTATCTTATTTTAATGAAATTCCTTACAAATTCTAGTGTGGTCGTAATTTGTTTTCTGGAAAAACTGTCGATTTACCATGAGCGTGTTTAACGCAAGGACAACAATCTTCATTTTAGGAACAAAAATATTTGAATTGATTATAAAAAGCGAATCAATAAAAATTGAATTTCGGAAAAAAGATGAAAATTAATTATCTCACTTTGCTTGTGTTAATTACAGAAATACTTTAGCAGGTGAGAAACTAAAAGTTCAAATTTTTTAATGTTTTGAACATATTAATCTTTTTGTAATTCGAATACTCAATAACTATGTAACTAAGGGCAGTGCAACGAGAATATGATGGAAGATTGCATTTGGGGTTTAATGGAAGAAACTCTAGACAAACACAAAAATCACTAAACGTATTCATTTTTTAACTTGTCTTTTTATAATTTTACATTCGTATGTCATTACTACTCATTACTCTTGAATTAAAAAGACTCCGATGTCCACTTAAAATCTTTCTGATTATAATTTGTAATAAAATTATTTAAAAATAAGTCATTTTTCTTAAAATTTGAGAAATTGCTCTGATTTCCACAAAAGTAAACTTGATCAAAACAATTTCTTTTTCCCTTTACTAGCAACGTAGAAGACACCAAAATTTGGCATTCAGAAGTCAGACCCAAAAATCGTGTCAACTGATGTCATTATTGTAAGAAATGTCGTTTTCTCAAATTTTTCGTAATGAAAATTGTTTTTCCCTGCATGAATGATCCACGGGCGAGTTTATCTCATGGACCGAAATAAAAGAGGGTGGTTCGGATCGAATCGACGTTAAGAGAAATAAAATGAAATATAGGTCTATAAATTGTTGAGAAATTGTCAACGTTTTCGCGTTGCGTCGGAACAAACTGAAATTCATACGAGGGTTTGTCCAACGGGATTCTATTCCCGATGCGAGGTAAAGCTCGCGATGACAAGTTTTATATCCCGAGAGATCCAAGCCGTGTTACGTCACGGCTCGAACCCGACGAGCTTTCGCGTCGAAAAGTTATACCGCGGAGGTTCGGCGTAACGTTACAAACATAGCGAAAAGAGCCTTGGTGGGTTTGGGTTATACGCAAGAATCGGTAACACACGCTCAAATGCACTTAGTATTGGATCTTGTGATCCGATACGTTTTTGAAATATTTACTAGGCGCTTTGCACGATCCTCCATCTCTCTGTCTCTATGCTCGATCTCCCTCTCCCCTTTTTATATCCCTCTGCAATATATTTATACACCGGGGACCATTAAACCTCTTTTCGCGTCGCGGAAGAAAATTGTACGTTCCGATCTTCCATTTCTATCTCTTGTATCGAATTTTTATGCAAAGAAAATAGAACTTTCGCCCCCGAGCGAAACGACATTTTCTCGGCTTGACATTTTTCGTACCCTACAATCGATATGAGCGTATGTTATATATTTATTATATATGTTAGATTGTCGTTTTGGATCGAGCAATTGGGGCGCTTGCTGTTTTTTTCCGTTAATTGAGCCAAAGGAAAGCAATCAATTTAATTTGTGTAGAAATCGTGGATAACTTGGCAGAATCATGTTTTCATGAATAATGTTAAATACGATTGTTATCAGGCTTGGGAACACGAAATTTATCATGATCTTGAACGAGACCTTGAAATTGACCTTAGGTCAACTTCGTTACTTCCGGCATAAATCCCTTTTTTTCAAATATAAATTTGTTTTGTGTCCTTGTTGAAAAGT